>BRDA01024935.1:0-21448 GCA_036984385.1 Crenuchus spilurus
TATGATCAGAGGATTGTGACTTTGAATCCCAGTCATGCTGCTTGAAATTGACAGCTGGGGCCCAAGAGAGCAAATTGGCCTTGCTCTTGAACAGTTGCTCGTAGTAGATGTTTTGATCTCATTGTTTATTCATGCCAGTGTTCTTTGGGCAAATTTGTGAGCGAGCCCACTCCCTTTGATCTCAGAATGTTTTACTGTTGGCACAGATTTCGTGGCAACATTCACCATTTCATCAAGATGTCCAGATGTCCCAAACCATCTGAAGTGGGCCTTATCAAAAAATAACTTTCCTCCATTACGTGCAGATGTAATTTAAGTTTTTTTATGCACGTTATTTTTTGGCCAATTTAAACCATCCGTGCAGTGAAACACACACTAGTGAACATAATAGGCTGTGAAAACATGTACCTGAAGTGGTGGGCAGCCCTATTCACGGTGCCTGGGTAACAGTTGGGGGGTTAGGTGCCTTGATCAAGAGCACTTCAGTCATGACCTGCCTGGGGATCGAACCGGCAACCTTCCAATAACAAGACCAGATCCATATCAACCAGTCCACGGATGCACCTGATGCAATCACACCTGTCTGCTTTTATTCTGTCTGAGCAAGCTCTGCACCCAATCATGAAGCTGAATCATTTTAACAAGACAGTCTTGCTGGACTTTCTTGGGCACCCTGGTGTCAAGGGCAGATACCAGGAAGAGAGCTGGATAGGGTTATAAAAGGGCATCAACACAGGAGCAGGACCAGTATCAGCTTATTTGTGTGATTAGATATAATTATTTTGAATAATTTCACTATTTCAAACAGTGATATTAAATGTTCATAATAGTTGTAGCAGAATCTCAGCTGCAGTGGCAGACTCAGCATGTTTGAAGGGCAGAGGCGGAAAAATTAAAAGGGCACATTTTCCCCACTGGAAGGGCACTTCTCAATTGGAGGGGCGCTTCATTATGTACAATTGTAGGAGAACCCTTTACAGCATTGCATCACATTTTCTCAACTGAAAAGGCTCACTTTGAGACACTGTCTAGGGGTGCAATAGAGGACACTTAATGTATCTTTTTCTATTGGAAAGACAACCAAATAAGGGGACTCATTAAGACAGATTATCAATCTTTCTTGTTCTAAAAGGCACACCATCATACGCAAATAAGGGGCCACTCAGTATTTTTTCCCATGTGAAGGGCAGATAACAGCGCACTTTTTGGCATTCTAGAGGGCATTTTGGCAACGTATTTATACTGTATGTGCATAAGGTCCACCAGTGCTCGGCTGTGTGTCTTGTTTTAACAACACTCTAATAACACGGATGTGTTTAATAATATCTGATTATTAAATATAATATAATTAGTGCTTAATGTGATGTTCTGTGTTTGTTAAGAAAAAAATATTATTAGTTGTTTATATACAGAAATATACCGCGAGCGCTACCTGACGCGTGTGCACGTGAAGGGAGGCAGATTCTTGAGGTGAGTCAAAATTCGGCGCAACAGCGGCTTTCTGTCAGAAGTGGGATGGGTGACTTTATAGGCACCTGGCAACCGTGAACCGTTCATTTGTAACAGCATTAGAGCGCGGACGCTTCTGCTCCTCTCATCGACAATGTGGACAAAGGTAAATAACTTTTCTCTGTTAATAGCTGTGTTCCCAAACACTGGTTCTCAGACTAATAATAGCCTGTGGAATTAGGAAACATCAAATGTCGAAAAACGTTCTTGTCTGTGTTCGTGGCTGAAAATGTTTGATTCCTAAATGAAATGCGTTTAACAGCACTGGAAGCGTTTTTATACAAACAGCGACTAAATGTTTTTATTGAAGCTGTTATTATATCAGTGATCTTAGTGTGTTTGAGCAGAAATATGACGTAACATTAACAGCTTTTCTCAGCTTCTGTCCAAACTTTGGAGCAAACCTTCAGAAATATTTCATTGTAATAACTGCCTTTTCAGATGACATGAGCAAATATTGACTAGAACGTATATCAGAGTTGCAGTCCATATTCCTTATTTGTGATACAGTCTCGTTAAATGAGCCTCTATTTTGTGACATGTAGTAACACTTTTCCTTTTCCTTTTCATTTTATTGAGAATTCACAAATGAACATATGTGAACATTTAGATGACAGACTGGTACATACTTTACGGCATATTCACACATCTTTATGTGACATGACGATTGTTAGCTGTGTTATGGGAGATGAACATACAAGTACCCGTATCAGTGCTTTAGCCAACAACACAAAACATTTCCTCATGTTAGGCAACAGTGCCACGAACACAATTCTACATGTTATGCCTTCAAAACTGCATTTTACTTCAGTGTTGAATCAGATTATATTAATAAAGTGCAAAACTGTATTTTCCAGTCACACTTGTGTCTTCTGGTGCTCAACATTACTGTTACATTAATCATGAACTTTAACTGACGTAACCCTGACTTTTAAGCTTAAGTTGACCTAAGTATCTTAATCATATATTTAACCCTAACTTAAACTCAGTATCTTAATCATAAAACCTAACATACATATGTCTAAAACCTTGCACCTTGTAGGTCTCTTGCCCCATAGTGCTACATGTTTTTGTTGCCATCACAGAGTAGACGTCATATCAGAACTGTATAGTGTTGGGTATAATTTGGAGTGCAAGGATGCAAATGCAAATCTGTGACATAAAATGTATATATGCAGGGATGGTGTGACTAAACTTGCTATAGACTATATATAAAATAGTTCTATAGACGTGAAACCAAAATACTTATACCATCTTGTCAAATGTGAAGCTAGAGGTAGTGCAGTAGATATCAGAGGTGGAGTCAGCCTGTTTCCTTTCCTCATTTAGTTGCACTGGTCTTTTTTTTTAGTCATTGTTTGACTTTAACCTAGTTTAACCCCTGCTCTGCTGTCATCACACATCAGTTAAAAGATGAAAATAATAGTTTAAATAGTAGCTGAACTCGGTAGAGACCAGAAAATAACATTGAGACTGATGGCCAAGACTGAGACAAGTCTGAGTATAAATACACCTGAGTACAAAGACCTAACTATGCAAATGGTTCACTGACTGGCTAACAGCTAGAAATAGATGCAAATTTTGCCAGGTCAAGCAAAAACATCCAGCCCAATGTCTGTTTAAAACTTTCCCTTCAGAAACTGAAACTAACCTAAAATTTAAAGTGTCAGAGATGAAAATATATGGGAAAAAGGTCTATCAGGACACTTACTATTAAATCTTTTGTTAATCTTACTTTGGTTTTTTGGGGGGGGTCTGGTCTTGTGATCGAAGTTGACCGATTCAATCTGTGGCAGATCATGACTGAAGTGCCCTTGAGCAAGGCACCTAACTCCCAACTGCTCCCTGGGAGGCGTGGGAGGCTGCCCACCACTTCGGGTACATGTTCTCACAGCCTAGTATGTTCATTAGTGTGTGTGTGTTTCACTGCAGGGATGGGTAAAATGTGTACATGAAATTTTGTTGCATGCAATCACATTGTCAAAAAGTTGAATCTAATCTAAAGTTATATTGTAATTTATACATTTTGTGAAGCTTTTTTTTTACAATTGTATTATTAGTATTGTTATTTTATCTTTACATTATAAATTATATTATATATAAGACTAGAGAGACACCAGCGGCCAGAAACAAATTTCTTGTATCAACATACTTGACCAATAAATCTAATTCTGATGCATTATTTTAGCTTGTATGTGAATTGATGGAACCTTCACCACTGTTTTATTTTCTTCTTTGTTCCACAGATGTACACAGTTCTGCTTTTCATTTACTTAGGAGGATGCACATTTGAGTTTGTGAAGTGTTATAGTACTGGGATATTTGATGATAGTGTATGCCAGTCAATGGCCGTTAGTCATAGTCCATACAGAGCTCAGACTTCTGATCCTCCTTTTTATGTTAGTCCTGACAGTACCTATGTCAGTAATTCCTCTCTGGGTACACCTGTGCAAGGTGGGTCTGTTTTTCTTTCTATTATTAAAATATATTCCACACAGTGTTATATTGGATCTAGCCAAAATAAAACAAAAAGCATCATTAATCTTGTGGTTTTCACACAGTAATCACACTGTGTTTAATGTGCCATAACTTTGTTCACATGTTACATTTCTAATGTTAAATCCACTAAATCAAAAAGTAAAATGTTAAGTTTGTTTCCTGTAGAAGATGTAATAATTAAGGTGGTGCCTAAACTTTGCATACAGCTGTATATGGTGCAATACAGCTTAAGGTGTAGTCTCACTAATATGCACACATAGCTTACTTCTGGATGACTTTGTGGACTGGAAGAAAATATAAGAGATTTAAAGTGCTTAAGCCTCTATGCACTACACACTGCATAGCTTCTTGAATAATGTAAATATAAATTAAAACTTGCTGGGAGAGAAAGGCAACATATTGTTTAAGTCTTACAATATTAAAATCTTAAAATAACTGTTAGTAAAATTAAGAAAAAAAATTATTAATAAGCCATTCCTGATTATTTTCACTTTTTTATTCCTAAAGTGTTGCTCATAGCCAATTCAACACAGCAGGGATTTGAGGGTTTCTTTTTGGAGGCAAGACAATTTAACAATATGCTACCTTTGGGTGTATTCAGTTTGACAGACTCAAGCATCAGCCAACTCCAAACCTGCTTTGGCAATCCTGTGAGTGTTTTACTTTCTCATTTTTCCACTTTGTCAAGAAACCAAAATGAGAACACTGAACCAGATCCTTTAAATCTGTCAGTCACCACCACACAAAATATGCTGCAAAGTAATTGATATTTTAAAAGAATATATATAATATTATTTATAAAATAATATGAAATAATTTTTGACAAAGTCATTGTGATGTGTGTTAAGCACATAAGCCTCTGCTTACAATCAGATCCAACGGGTAATAAGTAGTAGTATAAAATACAAATACTTATTTAATTTGTATGTTTTATAATAAACACAATAAAATGTTTTAAAGTAACCACAATGAAAACATTTGACTGATTATAGTAAATAATCAGTAAATTCGTTTATGTTCATAAAAAAGGTAAACTACCAGATTTTTTGTTCATTTAACATACAAATACACATTTCAAGTCTTTTTTCTGTTTGAATAGAAATGTATTGAAATGTCAAATTAAATATTTTAATCTTTTGAGATTCTGAGATTCTTTCTGAGATATGTCATTGTATGTTTAATAAATATATCATATGACAGTTTACCTTTTTGAATTAAATTGTGAATACAAATGAACTTTTTTCATATTTTTTTGATATGCATTTTTTTTTGGTGCACTGTATAATACATTTCTTAATAATGTAAAAAGGTATTACATTATTGGTCCATGTTATTACAATATTAGTTATGACATTATATCACATTATTAGGCAATTTATAACATTACTGGGTTTTATTATATGTTTGGGAAATTAGTACAAATCTGGCTCTGTCCTTATTCTTAATGTTTTGACTGATATTTATGTAAATAGTGATTTTCGTAGTATAATTTATTCATGGTATTTCTCCCTTATTCAGGGTAAGGCTGTTGCTCATATAGATAACACATATAAGACAACAGTAAATGTGACCTGGGTTGCTCCTTCTACTGGACTGTTCTACTTCAGGTAATCATCATGAAAAATAAACCACTGATTCTTACAGTTTGTATTATTTTGCCATAGTAAGGTGAAAAACAGTATGCAGTTGTTTCAACAATGTCAAACTATACTGAGTATATAAGTTGTAATTACTGTTTTTTATACTTTCAGAGCTGCATTTGTGCAGGCATATGATACATTTTGGTCAATAAAACCCATACCTGCTCCTGCAACAACACCAGCAGCAACAACAACAGCAACAACAACAGCAACAACACCCACTACGGTTACGCTTGCTTCTACCTTACAGCTACCAAACCACACAACTAAAGGTAAAACCAATATTAGCAGCCATGTTCTGATTACATCTGTCTCTACATCTCTCTCTCTGTGCTTAATTCCACTTCCTAGTTATCAAACCAGACAACTGTAGATAAAACCAGTATTAGCAGCAGTGTTCAGGCTAATGGTGGCTTTGTTGTTATTAAATTAATTTCTGATTTTTCAAAACAGACTGTAAATAAAATCATTAATAGCAGCAGTGTTCCTGTTACATCTGTCTCTACATCTGTCCTCATGCTTAATCCCACCTCCCAGTTGTCAAACCAGACACTCATAGATATAACAAGTATTACCAGGATTTTTTTCTTGAAACCCTCCTCTACAGCAGATCCTATAACAGCTTTATAGACAGCTTCAAAATATACATATCACACTCAAATAAATATGATGCATCACCACAGCACAGTTCAGCAGATACCACTGTTTTCTCTGCATCTACATCACTTATTCCTCAAGCAATTTTCCTGAACACACTGCTTTAACTCAATAAACTACAGATATTGTGCTCAGTGTTGTGCCTGTGCTTTGTGCACATTTTTTTACTACTAGAAAAATTCACATGGGTTGAATATTTAGTAAAATACATGAATGAAAAAAGTTTTGATAGTAGTATATTAAGAGCTCTCATAAATATTACATTAGTTATAAAGGTATACATTGTGATGTGTCCAATGACCTTGCACTGAAACCCTTAAAAAAAATCAAAACCACAAATTAATAATTTTAAACATGTTAACACTGTATTTGCAGTTTGCCACATTTTGAAAGCCTTTATTAGCATTTTCAACAAATAATTTAAAGTAAATATTTTTGACTATTATGTGGAGGAATTTGAAGTAAATTGTTTGTGTATCCATAAATGTATTTTATACAACTGTACACAGTAAATCTGCCAGTGTTAAATCAACACTGTTAGAGTTAAATTAACACTGAGGGTGTCAAAATGTAACACTCCCAGTGTTAATTTAACTCTAATAGTGTTGATTTAACACTGGCAGATTTACTGTGTATCATTCTGGAGGGATGAGGAGACAGGAGTATAATCTAACACAGAATGATTTATTGCACTCAAGATACTAAGACCTTTACATTGACTACGCTGAAACATTCACGTACATTCAATGAGAGACACTGATAAACCAACACAAGGGATATAAATAAGGAGTGATATTAGGAACAAATTAACAAACAGACGTGTACAAATGGGTGTAAACAATTACATCACTAGACAGGACAAAACAGGAAGGAAAGTCACAGATTGGGAGAACCACGGCTGGCAGCGTGACACTTTCATTTGAGAAAATGTGAAAACCTGTATCATCAGCATTACATTTGTGGATTTATTTGACATGTATTTTTTGTGCACTATATTATATATTTTACTTATTTTTAACAAACAGAAAATGGAAGGGTGTATACAACTCCTTTAATTTCAGAAGAAATTAATAGCTAAGGGCCTTTGGACATTAACAAAATATTGTTGAATTCATGCTGAAGATGCCATACTATTAGTATTTTTCTGAATACTTCTGGAGACTCTTTATTGACTAATCTGGCAAAGCAGCTGTACACAGTAAATATGTCAGTGTTAAATCAACACTATTAGAGTTAAATTAACACTGAGGGCGTCAAAATGTAACACTCTCATTATTAATTTAACTCTAATAGTGTTGATTTAACACTGGCATATTTACTGTGTATCATCATGTGTTTGATCTGAAATAGGTGACACAGCTCTGTTTTGGGAACAGATTATTTAAATATTTAGGCTGCTTTATATAGCAAATTTCACTTTTACTTTTCACTATTTTTACTTTTAAGTTCCTTTTTTGAAACTATGCATTACTGTGTTCATCAATTACATGTACTTATATAATTATAAACTATCCATAATATATAATTATCCATGCATGTCTGATTTTTTACAGCTTCTACTTTACCCACACCACACCAGTCTGTGGTAAGCAGATCATATGTCCATGACCCTGTATACAGTGCCCTTCATAATTATTGGCACCCTTAGTTAAAATGTGTTAAAAGCCTTAAAATAAATACATTTTTTATTGCAGACAAATAAATTCACTCTGAAAAAGTTTAGTAAAAAGCAACCTTCAACTCAAGCGAAAAAAAAAATAAAGAAAGAAAAAATCCTGACTAAGAAATAACTATTTCCCATAAATCGACCTGTTCCACAATTATTGGCACCCTTAACAATTTCTTTGAAATAAATGTATTTGAACCATTTTTGTTATTTCTACTGTAGTTTATAAAGTGAATCAAAGTATCTAGGAACCTTTAATTAGTAATTAATAATTTCCTGTTTCCCTGGGGTATAAATATGGTATCACACAAAAGCCTATTTCTTTTACTTACTCTTAAACATGGGAAAGACAAGAGAAGACACTATTCAAGTAAGGCAGATGTGTGTCGACCTTCATAAATCAGGCAATGGCTACAAGAAAACAGCCACTCACCTGCATGCATGGATAAAGCCTTTTCTGAGTTATACTCATAAGCGTAAATGGGTGGAGTTTGCCAAGCAGTACTGGGATTTTAACTGGGACCGCGTGCTTTGGACAGATGAGACCAAAATAGAGCTTTTTGGCAACAAACACTGTAAACGTAACACCAAGGACGAGTAAGCAGAAAAACACCTCATGCCCACTGTTAAGTATGGGGGAGGATCGGTGATGCTGTGAGCCTGTTTCTACTCCACAGGACCTGGGAACCTTGTAAGAATACATGGGATCATGAACTCTTTGAAATATCTGGACATTTTGAATCAGAATCTGGTGACCTCTGCCCGAAAGCTGAAGATCGGTCATCACTGGGTCTTTCAGCAAGATAATGACCCTAAACATGTGGCCAAATCTACTCAAAAATGGTTCACAAGGCACAAAATCAAGCTCCTATTATGGCCATCTCAGTCCCCAGACCTCAACCCAATAGAAAACCTGTGGGGTGAGCTGAAGAGGAGAGTGCATAGGAGAAGACCCAGGACTCTGGAAGATTTAGAGAGGTTGTGCAAAGAGGACTGGTCGAAGAACCCTCTTTCTGTATTCTCCCATCTTGTGGAGAGTTATAGGAGAAGATTAAGTGCTGTCTTGTTGGAAAAGGAGATTGTACACAGTACTAAAACCAGGGGTGCCAATAATTGTGGCACACATGATTTCATTCAAAAGATTTATTTCTTAATGTGTGATTTTTTTTCCCACCAAATAAAGGCACTTGAATTAAAGCTTAGATTTTTCTCTTTTTTTGCGTTGTTGTCCTATATTATTTTTCTTAAAAGAGAATTTATTAGAAGCCAAAGAACACTTCTTAACCAGGGGTGCCAATAATTATGGAGGGCACTGTATTTCATTAAGCATGTGCATTTTGCTAAATAATATATTTTAGGAAGTATACCTGCTTGTTTCTTTGCATGCAATGCTTTCATGTTGCCAGATTTATTTTGCTTGTGTTGCTTGTGTTTGTTTTGCATGTGCACAGTCAGTAAATAAAGTTTCTGCTACAATCTGCAAATCTGTGTAGTATGTGACATTTTCTATTTGTGATCCACTTTCAGTATTGCAGTTCATATATTTGCATGTAATTCATTGAAAATGTAATAGAATTGTCATCGCGTTTTCACACATGGAGTAAGAGGAGTTCCAGTACACAAATCTAAAGGCTTGTTAGATATGCAATATAAGTAGGATAGCTTACTTTTTGTATTTTATTTTTTGTGAAATTAACTGTTGAAAAACCAGCACAAAACTAATGATATCAGTACAGTGAGCATATCAATCACATTTTAAAGTAATTAAAAAATTACCCCCTGCTTACATGCTTGCATTTAGCTGCCCATTCATTGTAACAACTGACAACATGGTGAACTTTGTTTTCTTTGCCATGGTGAATTTCTTAGCAATCACTAGCTAAGAAAATACTGTATGCAAACTAACACTACCATATGGACACGGGGATACTTGTGAAATGAAATGTAAAACTTGTTGTATTTAGATGATAATCTGATCTAATCTTTTGCAGCTGGCAGGTAGCATTCACTCACAGCTCAGATTTGCATTCTGCAGCCCAATGCCTGTGTCTTGCATATTATTTGCTCAGCATGTGGTGAAATCTCAATCATTTAAAAAACCTAATTAAGAGATTTTTCTCTTAAATCACTCAGTGATGCTAAAATGCAAAACTATTTCAACACTTTTCTTCCAAAGTGTATTTTAAAGCTACAATAAGACTTCTGTTTGAATGTTATTGTTATGGTTTGAAAACTGTCTAAAGCAATTTAGTGTGGTCATGACTACTGAAATACTGGATTTCTGCACAGTGTAGTTATTGTACTAAGAGTAGAGGAATCCACAAACTGTGCTGGACTACAGTCTTCAGTTCCTCAGGCCTTCTGTAGACAATCTGTAACAAAGTTACTGAAGTGGATGATGAGGGGGAAATTATTAAACATACAATTGGGAAACACAAGCAAAATTGCAGTCTACCAAACAGTTCCAAAACCTGAGGATTTCAACAGTTTCTTCCATACACTTCAAACCACACTGCTTTTTGTCCACCTTTTCAAGAACTTAATTTTAAAGAGATAAATCTTAAAGCACAAAGAAAGTTATAAAATTATAAAAGTAACAATTTGACCATATTATCACATTTACATTGCCATGTATAGCATTTAGCACACTTAGTGCTTCATTGTCCAATCAGAAAAAATAGCCCTTTCTAGTACAAATACAGCTCAATTAAACTAGAAGACCACCAGAGCCACGAGTGACTATTGGTGGAAGTTTGTTCAACAGTGTGGGTGCTTTTGTTGCTTGTCTTTCATGTACTCCAAGAATGTTTGAGAGAAAAGAAAGATAGCGGATTTTAGTTGCTAATGTCAGGGCTATCAAGTGTGGCTTTCTTCAATACATGTAGTACTAAGGCAGTTAAGACATGATAATAAAGAGCTGTTTATGATGGAAGTGAAGGAAGCAGGCCACTGGAGACTGGAGACACTGAGATTGGTGCAGTGTTAACGGGATGGGTTTAGAAGATAGATGGCTGTACTGTTAGATGATTGCAATTGTAGGACAAATGTTAAATGGGTGGGTAGATTATGGGTGCTGATGGAAAGGCAATTATACTGACTTGACTTATATTGAGAAAATTGGTCATCGCTTCTAGACCTTGGCATACCAGAGCCTAACACAGTTTGATTTCTGTGCTCAAACACATTCAATTGAAATAATTAGGGCATCCTTAATCAGGTTTACAAGGTTTGCTTGAGATAGACTCTGGGCATTCAGGACTAGAAATGATAACAAATTCGAATGTTGTTTTATTGTTTGTTTGTTTACCTTTTTCATATGTGTGTGTGTGTTAGTGCAAGAATGGAAGTGTATGGTTTATAATTCTGCTATTACTCAGCGCACTGTCTCTTACTGAGGGTTTCATGTTCCTGGCCAAACACAAAAAGCAAAGAAGTGTTGTTTTGATGCAGGTAAAATATTTTTTTAATTATATGTATTACGAACATGTCATTTAGTGTTCAATGTAAAATAATACTTTCAGACTAAAAGTATATGTAAAAACAACCCTTTTAAATGAATAACATACAGTGGTGCTTGAAAGTTTGAAAGTACACATAAGCATGTGAAAATAATCATAGCAAAAGTTTGAAATGGGCATTTTCAAGTTATTATTTTTCCACAGGTCTCTTCAATACTTTCTTTGCTGTTTTCATTAGCAGCTTTTATTGTCTCATTGATGCTCATAAATCTGGTAAGTATGCATTCCTGATTTGATGATACATATTGACTGAATGTGAATTTGATATCCAAAATTTTGCTGTCCCTTTCATTTTAAATGGGGACTAGTGACAAAATACATGGGATATTGCGGGATGCAATGTGAAAACCTGACTAGCAGTATGGGAAGAAAGAATCAGCTGGTTTTAACTTTGAGCAAATTACAAGCACAGCCAAATAGATTGTGTTATTTTAAAGTCAATGGCATACCTAAATGAGAAACTCCAGATCTAAGAGATTGTCCTTAATAGGAAAATAAAGGCCATTTAGTGCCCTTTGGTAAAAAAAAAATGTTCCAGAGATGATATTTTATCTTGTGTATACTTTTCTCCGTCATACAACTTTAATCCTATGAAACAAAGTCAGTAAGGAGTGGAAATATATTTACAAATGTGTTACAAGCAAACACAGTGAAATTATTTCACATAAAAGTAAGCCTAGCACTGCAATTCAACTCTATTCTATAACAATACAAACTAACAAGAGTGTTGCCTCCTACTGTTAAAGCAGCATAACTACCAAAATTGGCAGTTTGCTGGTTTCATGAGGCTGCTGGGCTTTTGATGTCAATTCAATACACAGCAGCGTTAAGTGTAGCAGTATTTTAAAAAATGACTACTTGTCCACACAAGGTGTCAGACTACAAACTGCAGCTTGCCAGCTTGCATGCATCATGTTATGCAACACACTGTGATATATTGCAACATATCATACTGTTAATCACTACATACCACACAGTTTAATCACCAACTTGACAAAGGGAACTTTGTGGCATCTTTAATTATGAAGCTTAATGACTTATAAGAAAATTTCTAATGAAAACTTGCTCATCTTTTGTTTGTGTGTAGGTTGTTGTCAAATGTTTGATAGGACTGGCTGTGATTTTCAGCGCTATCCAAATTATTGTCATATGTGTGCTTAGTGGACCATGTGATGACTTGTGAGTGCTGCCTTAAGCTATTTTAACATACTACTTAAAATGCACTGTTAAAATGTAAGTTAAAAATTAAAAATTAAAATTTTTCAAAACTTCTAAAATTACTATTAAATTCTATATTTGCAAAAATGCTTTGCTTCTACTTGATTTATGTAATCTTGCAGAAGTATTCAGAGAATTAATGATTCAAAGTCTTCCATCATTATTTATTTATTTTAATTTAAAATGTTTTCAAATGTCATATAAAGTTACATTTAAATTTTTTAAATAATGTTCTCTGGAGTTTAAGTAACTGCTGTGTGTGTACAATTGATTTGCCATGTCTGCAATGGATGTAGCATAAAGAAGCTAAGTTCATGAATTTAAAGAGGTTTCTCAAATATTTTGGAAATATAATATAGTAAAGTATCTGGTTACTGATCAATCTACAGAGGATTCACTCTGCTCTACTGTGTAGGTTCACTCAAACATACATTTCTTTATCAAGTCATATTCTCATTCATATTTCCAGAAGGAGATATTTCAAGTGGGCCTTTGGATTGGTTGCATTTGCAAATCTGTGTTTGACAAGTAAGAACACCCTTTGGTTTTTAAAATACTCAGTTCCTTGACATGTGGAAATATAATGACGTACACTGTAGCCTGAAGCTTTACAAGATTATAAAGCAGTTCAGCAGCAAAGGGTGTTTCCCCTTCCACTCAAGTAAAGAGTTTGGGTGTCATCCTTGACACTACTCTATCATTCCAATCTCATATCAATAACATTACCCGGTCTGCCTACTTCCACTTATGCAATATCAGTCGTCTTCGCTCCTCCCTTACTCCACATACCACTGCCATCCTCATTCATAGCCTCGTCACTTCCCGTCTTGATTATTGCAATTCCCTCCTTTTTGGTATTCCACACAAATCTCTCCATAAGCTTCAACTGGTTCAAAACTCAGCTGCCCGTATCATCACTAAAACCCCCTCCTTCCACCATATTACTCCTGTCACAGCTCCACTGGCTCCCAGTCAAGTTCCGTATCAACTACAAAATCCTTCTTCTTACGTTCAAGGCCATCCATAATCTCGCTCCACCCTATCTTTCCAATCTTCTCAATATTGCCACTCCCTCTCACAGTCTTAGGTCTTCCTCCTCTATTAATTTGACTATTCCCTCTGCCCGTCTCACCACCATGGGGAGTAGAGCTTTCAGCTGATCTGCTCCTCGACTTTCTGCCACCTGACATAAGGACCATAAATTCACTCTTACAGTTCAAATCCTCATTAAAGACCTATTCAGGAGTGCCTACAACATCTAATTGTTGCTTTTAACATCTCTTTAACATTTGATTGGTGCTTTTGCTGTGTCATTTTTTAACTGTTGTAATTATCGTTTGTCTATTTATTGTATTTTTTACTGTTGTGGTGATTGTAAGGTGTCCTTGAGTGTCAGAAAGACGCCTATGAAATAAAATGTATTGTTATTATTATTATTATTATTATTATTATTATTATTATTATTATAGATCAAGCCAAAGCAGCCATTTGATCCTTTACCACAATTGTGATAAATTACAATCCAGACAAGATGTTTGAGTTTTCATTTTCATGATCAGTTTCATTAACCTTGCACCCTTCCTCTTTCTCTTTACAGCTGCTGCAATATTTGTTGGACTTGTGGCATGTAAAAGTCACTGCTTATGGCTGCTCATAGTGATGGCAGTTTACTTGGCATGTGACTTGCTGTTCTACTTGTTCTTAGGTTCATCTGCAAAGTTAAAACAAAACCATCAGAGGGTAAGATCAGCTTTTTACTAGTTATTCCAAATCCCACATCAACTGCATATGACAATCTTTATGTATTCTGGGGCATAAAATACTAGTAACAGTATATTATGTTATTAATAGTTTACTTTGAATTGTTGGACAGTCAACAAAATCTGTTTATTTTAAGGCCACAATGAAATGTTTACAATATAGTAATTTATTTAGTTTAGCTTATCACCTCTCATAATCTATATCCATAATCTCATTGTCCAGAATCTATCATCCCAGACATTCTGGATACTCAGGAGGTCATTCAGTTTTCTAATCATTTCAACCTTCAGGTACAACCTTAAAATGAGCTGTTTGTATTATTCTGTTTGTTTATTTCAGGTCTCTTTAACTGATTTTTGCTGGCGCACGAGCTTTCTCATCTTCACAGTGATCAACATAGCATTTACAATAGTACTTATAATAGGAATATTTGTGTGTGTGTAATTTTCCTTTAATAAAATATAGCAGTACTGACATGAACATTAGCCAAAATGTGCTGATTCTCATAGGCTGATATGTTGATATTCATTTTCTCCTTGAAACAGAAGTTTCAGGATTTATAGGATTATGATTTTCACAAAGCTTTTACATAGTCTTTCAATCATGTTTCACTTATTTTGCATTAACTGTAATACATTTCACTGGATGTCTGGTTCAGCATCTATGCAGCAGCCAATGTGTGAGGCCTTTTTTCTTAAGACAATGCATACAAGGGTTGAATGTATGGAAGTAAGTAGATTTTATTTATATAGCAATTTTCAAAACAAAGTACTTTACAATAAAAGGCAAAACATTTCCCAGTCTTTTTCCATGCATACATACAACTATACTGTCACGCTTGCTGGACTTTGAGGTTACAGGCCTCTTTTCTGACCCTAAACCCCAAGACATTTTTTGCGGTGGGGTGGTTGGGCATGAAGGAGAGCCTGCTAAGTCCAACGGGGCGGGTAGTGGAGTTCGGACCCAGGCTTCAGTAGTGAAGGGTGATGGCAAGCGGAGAGAGCCTAGGATCTGGATCACTGCTGGGGCGAAAGCACTTGCCTGTGAGGAGAACGAGGCAGACATGTGCCCCTCGGAACAAGAAGAGGAGGGTCTGCTGTGGGACCCATACACCTACCAGCTCATAGAGTCATTGGCCTTGCTGCCGGACATGGAGAGGAGGGATGAGAAGAGGAGAAATGGTCGCGTAAACATCAGAGAAAGGTGGAGAGGAAGAGAAGAGAATCCATGTGCCCTCTGGCTCAGGAGAAGCTCGAGAGCGAGTCCGAGGGTTCCAACTCCACCTCTGAGCTGACAGCTGAGCCAGCGGCTGTCTCTGCCTTCCCTCCAGCCTCCGAAGACACTCCTCCCACAGTGCAGCGCATTGAAGACGCTCCTCCCGCAGTGCTGGCCGAGAGTGCAACCCTTCAGTTGCAGAGAGTGCCACGCCCCCTTCGGTGGCTGAGAGTGCCACGCCCCTTCAGCTGGTGTACAGGAATGTCTCTGTGGCCACAAAGATCACACAAACACAACCCCATCCCTTGTTCTGGACTCCACATGGCCTGTGCAGAGATGTGTCCCCGGCCTCCCTCCCCTTCCAGTTTTGATCCCCTTTTCCGATTTTGGTCCCACTTTGGGCTCCCTCTGGGGGGGCGGGCGGTTATTGTGGTAATCGCCCTCACATTGACTTTGTATAGAGAACTCTGGATATGCACAGTGCTAGACTTGGCCTTATCACTCACAGCACGGAAGAGCACTTGAATTTTGGTTTCGTTTTGGTTTAGGGATTATCTGGTTTTGTCCAAGTTTTTTTTTGTTTTGGTTGGCACCCTGTGGTCGAGGTGCCTTAGAGGGGAATTCTGTCACACCTTGTCATGTCCTATCCCTTTAAGTTTTGTCCTGTCTAGCCCCCCCATTATTGTGCCCACCTGTTTCTCATTTAACCTTCATTATTTAAACCCTTGTGTCTGTGCTTGTCTTTGTAAGTCTTTTTGTTTCTGTGTTAGGGTTAGTTCAAGTTTTGTTTCATAGCCCTTAGTTTATCTGCAGTTTATATGTTTCAGTAAGTTTATTATTTGTGTCATGGTTCTTAATTTTCATTAAACACTTCCACCTTCACCTGCATCTGTGTTCGCGCTCCATTATCTCAGCTGCCAATCTTACATATAGTACATACATTGACAACAATTGATGACCCACAAGCACAATATACATCTGGTAACTGCTAATAGAAATACATTTGTTTAATGCTTTTAAAAATCATTTAACAACAATAGCACAATCCCCTTTTATTTAAGCAAAGACCATGGAACTTATGATTGGGACACAGCCCTTAAAGCTCATGAAGGAGCATATGTACAAAGCATGTCAACAAAGAAGAAACAGTTTTATTAATCGTCATATGGAAATTCTTCACTGGAGCAGTGGGCAACCATATTAGCTGCAGCACATGGGGAGCAGTTGGAGGTTAGGTGCACTGCTCAAGGTCACTTAATCTCCAAATGTTCTTACAATGAGATAGATAACCTTTCAACATATGCAGGTACAAATCCATGTAAAGCTTTAAAAACAATAGATGCCACTAAGGAAGCTGGAGTAATTTGCTCTCTTGCCTTTGTACCAGTTAAAAACATTCTGAATCAGTTGTAAATAAGAAAGAGATGCTTTAATTCTGAGACACAATGCATAACATTAACCCAGTCTAGATGTAACTGAAATGATTAAGGTTATGGTTTTTTACTTGTATTTTAACAAAAGAGGTAAAGACCCCAGACTCTCATTCAAACTCTTGGTTAATGTGGGAGAACGAAACTATATAACATCTCCTTTGCTTTCCTTCAGTTGTAGAAAACTGTTTTCTTGAATTTTTGATATCCATGATCAGGGGTGTAGCAGCAAATTCTGGGCCCTGTACACTCTCAATGTCAGTGGGCCCCTATAATTGCCAGTAAACGAGGCACATGAGCAAAAAAGGGGGGTATTTATTTAAATAAAAAAGCATAAATAAGGTTTTAAGCTACAAACAGATCAGATTATGTTGATGTAGAATATTTACATGTTGATATATGTGGCAGAAATATTGCTGGTGGATCATTTATTAAGTCTCAGCACAGAGTTTCACTTTTAGCTCTGCTGTGTTAGTAGACAATAGGCTATAGCACACGCACTGAAACAAAAGAGTAACTTACTTTAAACTTAAGGTAAACAACTCACATTTAGGCAGCAATTCTACCTGCTTTTTGGGCATGTTGTCTAGCACCCAGGTCATTCAATCACTCACTGACGTTACACTTGTCGTTAGTCGCTGTTGGGTGGACTAAACCATTTTGGGCCTCCAAGAGGGGGCCCCAGAATGTCCAATATGTTGAGAGGACTGTGACTAAAGTTCATTCCCTCAGTTGATATTAACAATATATTTGAAATATGAATAAATAAATAATTACTTTGAGGGCCCAATTCATTCGAAATAAAAACATCAAAAAAAAAAAAAAAAACATTAATTCAGGAATTTTATGGACCCCTCTCCCTACTCGGGCCCTGGGTAGTCAGGTCCACTTTTCCCCCCACTACCACGCTCATGTCCATGATACATCCATTGAGTATTCTCATAGAGTAATGATTTCCAAGGTTTAAAGGTACAGTTGTAAATTATCTTCATAACAATTAATTGAGATGTTTTGCTCATTATAATTTATTATATGGGGAGCGTATATAGAGAAAATAGGACAGGCCCTAAAAATGACCCTTACAGAACCTCAGTCATAGTAGTTTATATTAATAGTAGTTTAACAGGAGATTTAACAGGACAATTTAGAGTCAAACTCTTGAGTTCAACAGTGTTCCAAACACGCAATAAGTATATTATTGTCAACTGTTAAATTCATCACTATTGTCTAAATCAGGACAATCATCTGTAAATAAAAGAAGTTATAATGAGAAGTATAATATAAAAAGTATGATGTCCGTAGACATTACTCTATAAACCATTAAAATTACTATACCTTTAGCCCTTATTTTGTCTGTATCTACTAGTGGAATCTCTACTTCATGAAATGGTTGCAGTGGGTTGAGATGTTGCACTCAAACTGGTTTCTCCAGTCATCTATGACGTGTCTGCTATTTTTGCATATATATACTGTATATATAAAATTCAAACAACATGTCAGCAATGAACAGTATAAGGATGTTATCATAGTCTTAGTATATTAAACTAATGTATAGTAAAACAGATGAAGAAATGGAGAGTGGTTTTAATGAAAGCCAGCCAAATGTTGCACACCCTATGTTGTAGATTTGACTGTTGTTTTAGTGAGTGAAGATCACTGATATATCTCACCTGCATAGACTTGACTGGTCTTCTTGGCAAGTGTGGGCTCGAAATTCTGGCTCTGTAACGGCAACGGTTTCAATCAGTTCCCCAAAAAAACCAGGACATTCCCCATAAGTGAAGTACTGTATGTCAACGGCTTGTTAAATGTAACAAAATGCAATGAATAAACATTCTGGGAATAATATAATAATAACAGTGCTGTCATTCACAATAAGTGTCCTGAACAAATTAGAAAGATGTTTGGTAATTGATTTCTTCTTTTTGAATTGTCCTGAAATATATATTTTTATATTCAACTTTTGATGGTATGTATATTATTTACATTTAGAGCACAATGTACAAAAGCTGCATTTTGTTGAACTTTTTAGATTTGTAAGTTATACTTTTTGTACTGTTTAGTTTGTTTACAAGCTTTTGTATTAGGAAAACATCAGAGGGATTTGTTTATAGCACATCAACTCTTTGCTGTTCATACATCATGCAATTTCCTTATTCTCTGGAAGAAAAAGTCCCTGTAGTCAAAATAAACATGTTTATCTCAAACAGATTTCACACAAGGAAATGTAGCACACCAGGCTATCACATTGTTCAGTCATTCTCTTGAATGTTTTCCTTTCATCATGCCCATTTCTTTTTGGCATTTGAAATAGTTGCCTATTTGCTTCACCATTCATGATGACATACAGTACCAGGCAAGAGTTCTCATTCAATGTTTTTATTGATTTTTTCCTACATTGAATACTGAACTCATCCAGACTATGATGGAACACATACAAAATCATGTAGTAAACTTAAAAGTGATAAACAAACCAAAAATATGTTTTAGATTTTAGATTCTTCAAAGTAGACAAACAACTGATGTCTCAAACACATTAAGAGGACAAGAAATGCAAGTCATGAACTCTTGAGAAGGCACAGCTGTTAACTGAAAGCCATTCCAGGTGACTACCTCATAAAGCTGACTGAGAAAATGCCAAGAAAGCTGCCATCTACGCAAGAGGTGTCTACTTTAAAGAATGTAAAATATAAACATATTCTGGTTTGTTTTTTTATTCATTAAATAATTCTATATGTGTTTCTTCATATTTTGTATTAATCTACAATGCAAACAATTTTTATATTTGGACTTGTACCATCTATTCTTTTTAAAACGGTAAAGCTACCACTTTGTTATGTTGCCATTACTTCTCAAATCACTGAAAAGACATTTCGGCACTGAAGATGCCAAGCAATTAAGTGTATATACTATCTAAAAATGTAATTTACCTTTGCCAAGAGTGCTGACATAACCCATACCATGGCAGTACCCTGGCATCTTTGGTCTGATGCACACAGTGTCCAAACACTGGTTCATGTCACTACAACATATGTATTCACTGTGTGATGGTCCATCCCAGATGCCTCCAAACCCAGAGAAGCTGATGCGCATGGTTAACATAAGATTTCTTTTTTTTGCACAGTAAAGTTTTAAGTGACATTTGTAAATGTACCTCTGTATTTTAGTGTTTGATAAAGGTTGCCAACATAATTCATTGCCCATGTGGTTATATAACCTATAGATGAATGACAGTTCTTGATTTATTGCCATCTGAGGGTTCAGAGATCAGTGGTGCTCAGCTTAGGGTCTTTATGCATGGAAATTCCTCCAGATTCCTTCAGTCATTTAACGAGGACATATTATACCTCTTTATAAACAAATTAGAATAGGTCTATGGGATACAAAAAACATGTTCATGAAGTTGTTTACACAAAATCACTCTTACATAAAAACATATCACCAGCTCTATTCTTGCCAGTTTAAGTCCCTTTCAGAATGAGCTGTTTAAGGGCTCTGTCACTTTTATGCAATAAGCTGTTGCTGGTCACACACCTGCACCAGGTTTAAGCTGAGGTATTTTTTTTTCACTATCTCTTTCACTCTCTCTCTCTCTCTCACACGCACACGCGCACACACACACACACACACTTTTTGCATGTTTTTGTTTTTCCACTTGGGTCTCTACTGCTTTTATAAACACCCCAAGCGTGAAAAAAACATTCATTCATTATCTGTGTCAGATGAAAGATTTTGGTGTTGTCAGGCCCTGCCCTCTAGTGGCCTTGTGTATTTGTTCATGTTGCCTTATTTGGTCTTGTTCCTGTCCTTGTTAGTCTAGCCACTCCCCTGTTATTAGTATCAGCTGTTCTGTGTTAGTATCTGTCTTTATAAGCCCTGTTGTTTCGCACTTCCCTGCGGTTCTTTGTTGATGTCTTGTCAGGTATATGTTTTGGCTCATGCTCTTTGGTTTTTTAAGGTTCCGTTTAATCAACTTATTTTTATCATTTCAATCTGCATGTGTGTCGGTATCCTGTCTGGAGTAGTATGCCTGGCTTTTATGAGCTTCCTTATTATGGTGTCACAGTAAGAAATTTTACATAGAACCGCCCTGGCACCACCCCTCACCATTCAATCCCCACCGCCCACTCACTTTCTCTATCTCTTTCTCACACACACACACACACACACACACTTTCTCCCCCCTCTCACACACACTCACTCTCTCTCTCTTTCACTCATACACACACACTTTCTGCTCTCTCTCTCTCTCCCCACCCCATTTTCTATTTCTTTCACACACACACTCCCCCCCTCTCACACACACACACTCTCTTTCCCCCCCACACACACACT
>BRDA01024940.1:927-23832 GCA_036984385.1 Crenuchus spilurus
TACGTAGACTAGATGGGGGGGTGTGGTTGCCACTGATAGGATTTGATGTGTTCGTGAGTGTGTACGTGTGTAAATAAGTATGTTGTGTCTTGTGGATTTCGAAAATGGGGATGTACTTGGGTGTCTTGTCAATGTGATTGGGAGGGTTTGGTGGGGGTTTCTGGGGACCCTTAATGAATAAATGTGTGCATGTGTGAGTGCTTGTGTAGTTTAGGATAGTCACCGTTGGTGTGGGGGGGTAGATCAGATGCATAACTGTGTGAGTGAGAGCGTGAATGTCTGATTCTCTCTGCCGTGTTGTATTGCTGGAGATTGACCAATAAAAACACACGTCTATAAATGCCTTCTCGAGGAGTTATTCGCGAGCCGTCTGGGTTGCCACAGTATTAATAATTTCACACATAAGTCGCTCCAGAGTATAAGCCGTACCCCCGGCCAAACTATGAAAAAAACCACGACTTATAGTCCGGAAAATACGGTAATTTGGGCTTCCTGCTCATAAAACCCACAAAAACAGGATTTCAAAAAATTTTAATACTGTGGAGTAATAAACAAAAGAAATTAGGATCACATCAAATCAATCAAAATATGGTACTTTCAAAATGATGTGTCAATCTTCAATACTTAGTTGGGTGACACGTGGCATTGAGGCAATCAGTCTGTGGCATTGCCTGAGAGTTATGGAAGCCCAGATTTCCTTGATGTTTGCTGTCAGCTCTTCTTGTTGTTGGGTCTGGTGGCCCTCATTGTCCTCTTAAGAATACCCCATAGATTCTGGCGAGTTGGCTGGCCAGTCAAGCACTGTGATGTCATGGGCATCAAACCAGGCTTTGGTGCTTCTGGCGGCATGGGCAGGGGCCAGGTCCTGCTGGAAGATGAAATCTACATCTCCATACAGATCCTCAGCAGAAGGAATCATGAAGTCCTCTAAAAGATTCTGGTAGACTGTTGTGATGACCTTGGATTTAAGAAAGCAGTTTACCAACACCTGTACCAGACATTGCTCCCCAAATCATGACTGACTGTAGATATTTCACATTGGACCTCAAGCAGTTTGGGTTCTGTTCCTCACCAGTCTTCCTCCAAACCCTTCGACCTTGATTCCTGAATGAAAGGCACACTTTACTTTCATAGGAAAAGAGGACCTTGGACCACTGGCCAACGGTCCAGCCTTTGTTCTCCTTGGCCCAGTTGAGACGCTTCCTATGTTGGCTGAGGTTCTGAAGTGGCTTGACCCACGGTCATCTCATGCTGGTGAATCTTCTCCTGCCACATTTTGTCCTTCCACTAGACTTTCCATTGATATCCTTGGACACAGCACTCTGTGAACAGCCAGTCTCCTTAGTTATGAACTTCTGTGGCTTCCCCATCCTATAGAGGGTATCAATGATGGTCTTCTGGCCAGTTGTTGTGTCTGCAGTCTTCCCCACATTGAACCGAACTGAGACTATTGAACCAAACTGAAGCAATTTAATGACACCTGGGGAAACATGTGCAGATGCTTTGAGTTTAGTAGATGATTAGTGTGTCACACTCAGTTTAAAACATTAATGTCCTGTAAAATTTGGGCTGATTTCTGCATAGTATTATAATTTTTTAAAATCCTGTTTTCATGGGTTTTATGAGCTGGAAGCCCAAATTATTATTAATTATATATAATTATGTGAAAATAAACAAATAAAAACTGAAATTGTTTAAATTGTGGGCCCTGAATCTATAAAATCTATGGAATTATGGAAATGAAACAAATTCCAATTCCAAAAAAGAATATTTTATTTAGGGTTTCTATTCTAACAGTATCAACATTAAAACAAACAGTTGATAAATATTATATAAACAATATTTTATATGACACTTTAGCTTTTACAACACAAATGAACATTTTGAAGACTGCAGCAGTTTCCAACCTGTCACAGCTCACAGCTGACTAAACATCACCAAACATTCTGCCAGTCTGAGGAGAATGGACCTGAACCAGCACAATATGTCTACCAGTGTGACTGTAGCCCTCATCAGTGCAACTCTAAAACACCCCACTGTCTCTGACTCAGATCTCTGCTACATCTCCTTTCTTCTGTTTCTCAGTCAGAGTTCTAGTGACCACTTCACTGACTGCTGTGACACTGACGTGGTGGTGGTGTGTTAGTGTGTGTCGGAGCTGCTGATGCGTTTAAACACCTCAGTGTCAGCCAACAGTGTCAAGACAAGAGGACAAACAAAATCTATAGCCAATTCACCGGATCTGTGGACCTATACAGTCAGTGGAGCTGAAATGGACAATGAGTACAGGGTGTGTGTTCCTAATAAAGTGGTCAGTGAGTGTATGTGACTGAAGAAGAGGTAGACTAACATTCCCAACAAGAGGAGAAACTGAAGTAAAAGTGAAAGAGACTCGACAGGAGAGGACTCAGAGGAATGACACCCTTGCTGATGGTGGCACCAACATCATAATATTCACCAGTCCTGATGGTATCATCTATCAGTCTGGGCCTAGAGACACACAGGCCACACATCAGCATGGAGGAGAGCAGAGAACAAACTACAGAAATGAGACAAAAGTCCTTCACAGAAGTGATGGATAAACAATAGATGAACCTGTCTGAAGGAATGAAGCTCCTGTATTCTGAGCCTCCCACAGACAGGAGGAGGGTTTACAGCTCAGCTGGATAACTGCAGGTCACAGAGTCCAAAACTACAATAAAACTGTTCTACACTGTGTTTTCACATATTTTAAACCTAGTCCTTTAGGAAGTGCTGACTTTTACAAAATTGCAGCCATCAGCATTTCCATCATCAGAGAAGATGATTTTCAGAGAGCTGAGTGACATCAAACATCAGCTCTGCTGAACACTACAGATCTGATACAGGACGCTGGATACAAGGTGACACCGGGAGTAAAGGTACTTCATATGACCCGAACAGACTTAAAAACCACAGAGTTTCTCATACAAACCTCATCTGAGACATTTATGTCTTTGGTAAGAGCTCAGTCACTGCAACCTGGCAAGGATGAGACAACAGACAGAGCAAATTTACTGACTGACATTAATCAGGCTTACTATTGCCATTTATAGACCATCACCTTTATTATTAAACAATTAGTTCATGCTTATGACAGAAGTAATATATTTACAGACACATCTACAGGCAGTCTTTTCAGTGTAGCTGCTGTAGAACAATGTTAGAGCTCCCCCTAGTGTCAGTGTCACCACTCTACAGGCAGTCTAATAAGTGTAGCTGCTGTAGAACAATGTTAGTGCTCCCTCTAGTGTCAGTGTCACCACTCTACAGACAGTCTTATCAGTGTAGCTGCTGTAGAACAATGTTAGAGCTCCCCCTAGTGTCAGTGTCACCACTCTACAGGCAGTCTAATAAGTGTAGATGCTGTAGAACAATGTTAGAGCTCCCCCTAGTGTCAGTGTCACCACTCTACAGGCAGTCTTATCAGTGTAGCTGCTGTAGAACAATGTTAGTGCTCCCTCTAGTGTCAGTGTCACCACTCTACAGACAGTCTTATCAGTGTAGCTGCTGTAGAACAATGTTAGAGCTCCCCCTAGTGTCAGTATCACCACTCTACAGTCTTATCAGTGTGTCATCAATAATTAAAGTGCATAAGGCAGAAATGGCTGACTTGGTACAAACAATAAAAAATTCAGTGTTTGTAGCATTAAGCTTAAGAAAGTTAGTGTTTAATCAATGTGTTAACTCCTGAATAGTCAAGTCAAGTCAAATTTATTTATAAAGCATTTTTACAACTGATGTCACAAAGCAGTTTTACAGGGTTAGTAATAAAACACCAAATACCCAGTGAGAAAGCCAACATTGGCAGTGGCAAGGAAAAACTCAATAACAACAGTCTCAGTACTACGATAACAAAAACCACACTGAAACAATTCAAAAAGGTCAGAAAATCATGTAACTGAAGCATCAACCCTCTCAAGAACTTTATATAGATGGCAGATATTTAACAACAGGGTAACAGCAGCCATTTCCAAAAGCAACATGAGCAGTGGTGAGAGAGATGAATGAGATGGCAGAGACAGAGCTTCAGGACTGAGGTTGGAGTCGACAAAACAAAGATTTAGATTTGAAATAATTTTTGGGAGGTAGTCAGTCTCAACAGGACAACATGTGGATAAGAAAGTGGTCCAGGGGCTCAGCATAGAGGCATAACCATCACAGAGTCAGAAATGAGGAAAGCAGTATGTTTTCAGAAGAGGAGGAAACTGCTGGAGAGGGTAAAGATGTTTGCTGATAGTGGAGAAATGACATTGGGGATCATGGTCAGAGACAATAATGATTAACAGGGTAATAAGCAGCAGTTAGTGAAGCTTTAGATTTGAACATAAGGTCAGAAAGGGCAAGAAAGTGACATTTAAACCAGTTCTCTTAAATATAGAGACTCTCCGGGTGTCTGCCAGGAGAGAAGAGAACTGAAGGCTTGGTTCTGCTCTTTAGACAAGGGTTAGGGTTCAGTTTATCCTGGTAGTGTCAGAGTCACACTGGTAAAGCTAGAATTACACTGGTAGAGTTAAGAGTTATCCTGGTATGGTTAGGCTAGGCAGATGCCCAACTGTAACTGCTGCACCACTTAAGGTGGGATAGGACAAAAGTGTTCATTTCTGACCACCAAATTAGCAACTGCAGTTAAAATGGAGAGAACTGGAGTCCTGTGGGTTGTTTCATAACCCATGAGATTTCCATTTTGCTAATGAGGCTTAACAAGGACTCACAAGACAAACTTATGTTAAAATATGCAGTAAAATGACCATAATATGAATAAAATTACCTAATTAAAGCACGTATGGTCAAAAATGTAGTAAATATTCCATGCAATGCCCATCCATGCTTCAAGCAATATGACACAAACTCCATGTTTTTCTTCCAAAGGCAGAAACAGATACATGGAATTACAGATTCCATCAAGTACCAGGAGATTTTACATCAAAGCCAGGCTGCTCCAGCCAGGGGCTACAAAAGGTATCAGAGCTGATATAAGACCTGGTCATGGTTGGTTCTACCAGCAGAACAACAATCCTGAAGCTCATCCACAAAACAACAAGGTTCACGGACTGCTGGACTAAACCCAGCTGGACATGTGCTGATGGAAGGTGTCCACTATGGAGATCCGGAGACTGAAGACTCAGATAAGTTTATATTCATTCTCTGTTGAGAGATTCAGTAATGTTGGAAATGACTTACACACTAAAAGTAAATCTGACTCAATGCTCATCTGTCCTTCAACCTTATAAAGAAAACAGACAGCTTCTCATCATCGGTTCTGCTCACTTCTACTGAAGGTCCTCATTATTTTGGAGGACTTCAGATTGAAAATGATCAAATCCAGCTCAGGTGTAAATGATCTGTCAGCACTTTTGTCAACAAAAACATCAGCAATTTTACTCAGAAAAAGAGGAATCTCATTAAAAACGACAGCACATCTCTTCCTATATTACAGCAGGAGCAGAACTCCAGAGCAGAGAGCTGAAAGCCACATACAGTGTCCAGAAATTACATCTGCACACTCAATAAAAAGCTTCCAGGAGAAAGAGGATCAGTTCTCAAAGCTCTTAGCCGGTCTCGGAGTGTGTCAGAGCAGATTAAAAATGCAGCATTTGGGTTGAAAAACCTTGGCTTCCTTCAGGAATACATCTAAGTTCACTCCCCATTCTGCTACATCTGTCGCTAACTTTAAATCTTTTCATGACAGTCCCTGGAGAAGTGGAGGGAAACAGACATGTGGTCCATTTTCCATCAGTCCACATGTTCAGCACTGGGCCATAAACGTTTGTGAGACAACCAGGCAACTGCACTGAAAGCTTTACTCCTTAGTTACTGTGGTGTTTGTGTCAATAGTCCATGTTTTTCCACTGATACTCAGTAAAATACTCTGTTCTCCATGTTCTCTGATGGTATTTTGGACAGAACCAGATAAACATCCTCAAGGATGCACAAATATATAATAACTTGATTTCTGTATTTCCTGAATAAATGACAGTAACTGCAGAGCCTTAGTAACACTCAGGTGTAGATACAGTCAAAGGTGGCTGTTAAGGTATTACCAGCTGATCACTACAGTCTACTGAATCCTCACCAATGCGTCGATAGACAGTTGCTATTGTCTCGCTGTTGGTTGCTAGGTTGGTTGCTAGGATGTTGCTGGGTAACTGTACTCCACATGATACAGGTGCTACTGGTGCAGTTTTAACCAAATGATACGAGAATAAAGCTTTTGCACATCAGCCGTCCTGTTTGGGAAAGATTCAGCAGAAACATGGCTGCTGTGCACGGCTGGTTTGGTAAATCACTAATAATCAGGTGTTTTAGGATATTACAGGACTTAAAATAGGGTCCTGAAAAAAAGTTAACTGATCACTTTCTTCAGCCTAAATATTACATTTACACACTTCCCTGCTCGTCACATGTGGATCAGTCAAAACATGTTCTGAGTCCAAATTTCGCTTCTTTAATTTAAACAAAAGCTGCAAGACTAATGTTTCAAACACTAGAACCCTAAAATAGGCCAGCTGTTTTTAAGATACATCAGAAAACGTCTGTCGGTGCCCTCAGCGCTGATGCAGGTGTTAGTGATGGCGCGACAGACGAGTGGATGTTGTTTAGGACACAGTCAGACTTACTGTACAGCTGTAAAATAAGATTCTCTCTGAAATGTTGAAAAATTAGAGCTGCAAGAAAATACTGAGACTCTCAAAAACACACCACGGATCAGTGGTTCACTGTGGGCTGTAATTCCATCCCCAACCATCAGATGGCAGCGTTTTAATCCACCTTCAGCCATTAGACTCTTTCACTGAGTGTAAGGACACAGCGCTCACACTTTTAGTCAAATTAGATTAAAAATATCACATAATATCAGAATCATCACAGACAGCCTCACTTTTATTAGTGAAATATCTCCGAAATACTTACACCTGCCTCATTCCTCCAGTCAACAGCTTTCATTTGTCTCAAAAGCTCAAAGAAGTGTTTGTTTATTTCTTCTTTAAAAAAGCATCAATCTGAGTGAAAATGGGAGCCGTGACTCTGACTCGGTCCTGGCAGCCAAACGTGTTGTTCATGCATGCCTGCCTCAGTGCCTCAAAGCCTTTTCTTCTGCCAGGTCTGCTCTACATTAGCTTTGTGCTTCTCTCCTCACAGCTGAAGCTCTAATTAGTCTGAGAGAAGAAAAGAAGCATCACTTCATTCATCACAAAACTTCTGTCATCAGCCGCAGACTAGCAATCAGACACAAACATGCAAATCAGTGAATAACGAGCTGCACTTTAGCTTAATTACACATTTACAGCACTTTATCAGACCTACTGATCAGACTCTGATTTATATTATACTACAGCATCTCAAAACATTACAACATCATGAAAGTTCATTTAGAACTTAAATAACTTTTATATTTTATATTATTACACAAAGTGACATATTTCATCTTTAATATTGATCAGTTTGACATCTCATTAATGTCAGACTGAGCTTAATTTGAGTAAATTTGAATATTTCAGAGTTTCAGTCAAAACTTTAGACAATAACAACATTAAAAAAGACAAATATGTCACTTTGTGTGTCAAATATTAAACCATATATAAATTATAATCAGTAAAATTTATTTATAAAGCACTTACATTGAGTGCTGTACATCAAACAAAAATAAAATAAATTAATTAAAATACAAATACACTCCACAGACAGACTAACACACACACTGAGACTAAATAAACAAATGAATCACTACTTAAACACCAGCTCATAAAAATAGGATTTTAGGTGAGATTTAAAAGCAGCTGAAGGTCCTTGGCGAACAGTAAGGGGCAAAAGCACGATCTCCCTTAAGCTCCAAACGGGCCCTATAGAACATTTAACAAGTTCTGTGGCAGATCTCAGAGATCGCTGTGCGGTTGGAAAAGATCACAGATATAAGCCACTCAGTGCTTTAAAAACAAATAAAAGCACTTTATACTGAATCCTGTACTGAACAGGCAGCCAGCGCAGCGAGGACCGGACCGGACCGGTGTGACCCGGTCTCTGTTCCTGGTGTTAGTCAGTAACCTTGCTGCTGTATTTTGGACTGTAAACGCTGCAATAACAGACCGTTTCATCCCACAGAGTCAGAAACAGAGAGCGAGCGCTCCGGACCATTTGTGCTTTCTGAAGTTGTGATGTCATGGGGGATCCAAAATGGCCGCCACAACGGGAACAAGGTCAACAAAGCACATGTATGTCGATGGACATGTCATCTTTAAAACAAGGCAGGTCGAGATCTTCCTAAAACTCTGCACACTGCTGTAAAGACATGTCGGCTTTATGAAATGAGGACAATAAAACCGGGATGAAGCAGCGGAACGCCAGAAATCAGCGGTGAAGCTGAAGTGATGGAGACTGTACAACAAACTGACTGACAGTGATTGTCAACATGTAGACTCTACGGCGTATTTTTAACAACATTACTGACCTGTAAGTCATGACTGAGTCATACTGATAGAATAAGACTCGTGTAAAACAAGCTAAAACTATATTTTACAGGATCCAGACTAGAAGCAGGTGATGCATAAGACATGAAAGTCCATGATAAGGTGTCTCGTAACCGTACAGTCGTACACCAGCACTGTTCTGTGTTCTGCTGACCAAGCTGATAAATGTTTATTTATTATAAACTCTATAATAGACTATATACAGACTTAATATACACCTACATAACAGCACTACTACACGTCTTTGGTCTAACAGATGTTATTGTAAACAAGACCTGTGCTTTTGTACACAAATGCTGAAAATGACTTAATTCTCAAAAATGTAATATTACAGGCGTACTTACGTATGGAAGGATATTTCAGACCCTTTTTGTGTTTATTAGTGCAGTTATAACATGCACACCAGTCTGGCTGCTGTACTTTTTGTCTTTAGTTTTGAACCAGTTCTCCTGTTTTGATAATGGCGGCGATTCCTCCATGGATTCACACGATCATGTGACCAGTGCTCGCGCTCCCTTTTTAACTCTATGGTTCATCCCAATATACAAAGAATTACAGTCTGAAATATCCTTCCATACGCAAGAACACCTGTAATATACATTTTTTTGAGAATTAAGTCAATTTATGCAGGAAAGAAAATTCAAAACGTATCAAAGTTCTGTACTAAACACACTAAAAACGCAAAAATTTGGGAAGTTTTGGTCTAAACTGCTGTTAAGAAGTAAATGACGAGCTGATTACCAGCAGAACAAAGATCAAACATTTCTGTAATAGTTTAAGCGAGATTACTGTATTATCATCATTTACAGCTTTTAAACACCAGAAAAGGAAAAGGGTTCAAAGCAAAAGTTTGGATACCCTACATGGTCAGTATTTTGACACCTTTGGTTAATTTGAACACTTTTTGCAGTTATGAGTCTTTTTTCATCTCCAGATTTTTTTACAGATGATTTGATGTTTGTTGGTATTTAACTGAATCCAAAATTCCTTGTAGCAGCGTAACCTTCCTGCGCCACTGGGTACAACACAAACCCAAATCATGAGTCATCCAACCCTGTGCTTAACAGCTGTAGAGTCAAAACAGTTGTTTGTCTCTGTTTATATAAATATTGTAGTAATAATCCAGTTCAAACATCTCCTGAATCTGTAGTCTGATCTTTACACTTCAGCTTATCTGGAGATCAGATGTGATTCACATCCAGAGTTCTGATTATGTAGACAGCCCAGAAGAAATATGTGGTATTATGTTACATTAAAAGAAAAGTTCACAGATTTTGATTGCATTCAACCAACAAGAGCAGCAGGATGTTGGATTATCACCCCCACGACTTCATCCCCAACTCCTCATCTCATCACAAAAGTGCAGAGCAGAGAACACAGTTTCACAATGCTGGGGGGCTTTATATCCCTCTAGCCCACACCTGCCATTAGACATGGTGCCAGCAGGTTGATCCTCTTCTGTGGGAAGTACTTCTCTACCTTCTATTTGCCTTTTTCCTTTTTTTTCATTGAAAAACACCAGTCAGGCCTCACAAAGTGTGAGAATTTGACGATCAGTGGCGCAACAGAAATTCTCCAAAATGAGCTGAAATAAGATCTTTCTACACTGACTTCCGTTAAAAGTAAAAAGGTTTTTTCTTCTCCTGTAAAGTTACTGTTTAGATGTTAGTCTCCACCACAGGACCATATGAAGATAAAGACAAGAAGTCTCTTTAATGCAGGGTTAAGGTTCAGATAAACAGACTTTAAATGTGTTCTGCAGAATTAAACTCTTATTATCAGGACATCTGAACGGTTTGCTGGTGACCCAGAATAACTGTATATATTTTAAGTGTATTAAACAAGTGTATCCCGCTAACACTTACAGTGAGACACCAACAGATACAGCACCTACTTTAAAACACTTTATCACCAGAAAATCCTGTTGCTAAAACAACTTTTTAGTCACATTATTAGTGTTTAAACTTACACTATTTAAAGTTCCACTGTCCTAAACCACGTCCACTAGTCTGTGTAAGGTCTGAGTGGCTTCAAGCAGGATTTGGTAGAGTATTTTTACAGAAATCTTTTAGCTATGCCGACTATTTCCAGGCATTTCTGTGTTTTTGAGCTCAACAGAGCATTTCTTCTTTATCTGTTCACTTCTACATTACTTTTAAACAATCAGCCAGCACACATGAAGTCAGTAAACTAAAAATGTCACATTTACAGGCACCTTAAAGCTCCACCTAGTGTACATTTCACCATTTTTTCTTTTTGATAAACCTATCCCTTCATCTCAAGTCAGCCATTTTACATTTACACTGTCCAGCTCTCTAAATTTCAGCATCTGTCAATGAAGAACCTTCAACAGATATCTCCGACAGCCTAATGATGGTCTCCTTCACTTACTTTTAACACTTGTGAACAAGTGCTCTTCAGTCCCATTACTTTTGAGCCTGTGAAAAAGGCCAGTGCACTATTTTTATTAAAGATTCTTCATTTCTGATCTATTTTTTTGTGTGTACAAAGGGACCCTTGGTGTTCAGCTTGTGCAGAACCTCACCTGGTCCCTCAACACCAGCTCCATAAGTAAGAAAGCCCAAGAGCATCTCTACTTTATCAGCAGACTGAGGAAAGCTCATCTGCCACCTCCCATCCTCACCACCTTCTACAGAGGAACTATAGAGAGCATCCGGAGCAACTGCATCACTGTCTGGTATGGGAATTGCTCTATGTCTGACCACAAGACAGCTGAGAAGATCATTGGAGTCTATCTATCTGTATCACTAGAATCAACCCCCTCCTCCTCCTCCCCCCAGCAACTATCCTCCTTCTCCCACACTTATGACCTCTCACCTCTGTCCCTTGCTGACCTCTCCATCACCATGCAGGACCTTTGCAGGCTCTTCAGCAGACAGAAGGTAAAGAAAGCAGAGGAGCCTGACTCAGTCTCTCCATCCACCCTAAAACATTGCTGTGCTCCAGAACCTTCAATAAATCACTGGAACTCTGCTGTGATCCAGCATGCTTCAATCCAAGTGGATTCAATCAGTGGATTGTGGACTTCCTGACAGACAGGAGACAGCAGGTGCAGCTGGGGAAACACACCTCAGACCTCCGGACCCTCAGTACTGGAGTCCCACAAGGTTGTGTTCTATCACCTCTTCTCTTCAGCCTCTACACCAGCAACTGTGTAGATCCTGAAATTAGCTGTAAAGATCCTGAAATTTGCAGATGACTCCACTCTTGTGGGCCTCAACCAACAGGGATAAATCTGCCTACAAGAAGGAGGTCAAGCAGCTGGTCTCCTGGTGCAGCAAAAATCACCTGCTGCTTAACACAGGAAAGTCTGTAGAGATGGTTGTAGATTTCAGACAAACCCCACCTCTCTTACCTCCCGTCTACTGAGGTTTCCACTGTGAAGTCACTCAAGTTCCTGGGCACAACCATATGCAGCGACCTAAAGTGGGAGAAGAACACAGTCTCCATCGCTAAGAAAAGCCCAGCAAAGGATGTTCTTCTTTAGACAGCTCAAGAAATTCAATCTGCCACCGACCCTGATGATCCAGTTCTACACAGTAATCATAGAGTCTGTCCTCACAGGATCCATAACCATCTGGTTTGGCTCCTCTACCTCCAAAAAACAAGCCAAACTCCGTTGCATTATCGGGACAGCAGAAAAGATCATCGGGTACAATCTGCCAACGCTTCAGGACATCTACACCAGCGGGCGAGGAAGCACGCTGGCAAAATCACAACTGACCCCTCCCATCCTGGACATCACCTCCTTCAGTCACTCCCTCTGGTAGAAGAGTCAGGACCATCAAAACCAGCACAACATGGCACACTAACAGCTTCTTCTCCAGAGCTGTAGCTCTTCACCAACAGCTGACACCTCACACTGTAGTCCATAAACTCATCTACTACTGACCTGAGCTTCCACATCTCACTGAACTGAACTGTATCTGGAATCGGACTCAATTACAAAATAAAACAAACAAATGTGTATAATCTGCACTTCTGTATATTATAGTGTGTATATGTAATGGTCAGAGTGGATGAGGAGACAGAAGTGTCATCCAACACAGGTTTTCTCCACAAAACACAAAGGTTTTACAATGTTGAGACTAGGGTTGAGCCGGATAATCGTTTCAGACAAGTATCCGCTACAGATAAAGCATTTGCGACAAGTACGATCATTAAATGAGTAAAACTCCTCAATATCAGTGCTCGTGCTAAAGGAAAATCCTCATTGGGTAACTGACCCAATCTGTGATTGGCTAGTCACACAGAGCGCCCGCCCCTCCCTACACAGACGTGGGTGTCTCTCTCTCTCTCGCTCTCTCTCTCTCTCGCTCTCTCTCTCTCTCTCTCTCTCTCTCTCGCACACACACACACACACACACAATAATCAACATTGTTTAACTTTGTGTGGAAAAATAGTAGTAGTAAACAAAAATCAGTTTGATCATTAAATTAAAATAAAAAATGCAAAAATAAAAAACGAAGTTGTGTTGAGTATGACAACTCTTGTTCATGCATACTTAGTAATTCATAATTTCCTGCTGCATGAGTTGTATTCATTCATTCACTTAAAAATATTCATGTTCTGAGTTTATTAAAAAACAAAACAAAAAAAACCTTTATAAATAGTTCTCCTAATTTTGTGATTAAAAACATTGACTTGAAACTCAATTTTGAGGCTGTTCTGTAAATAGTTTTCAAATAAACATTACATATAGCAACTTCTGATCAATCCATACCAATTTCAGACTTAAAATAATGTACTGATTTAAGCCCCACCCACTTCCGGTTAAATCACGTACAATTGTGGTTAAGGCCACGCCCACTCAGAGTACAGATAAGGATACAGGTAATTTAGATGGTTGAACAGATACAGATAGTGATGTACTCGCTCATCTCTAGTTGAGACAAACAGCTGAAACGTTAACAGACATTGACTGACAAGGCATGAGACGACCAGGGAAGCATATATACAGGACATGATTAGTGAGACACATGAGGAAGCAGACGTGTATGAGAGTGACATCACAGGGGGGTGTGGACAATGACGTGTAGACAGGAAGTGGACGGGGGTCAGGTGAGGACGTGACAGTATATCCTCAGCTCTCTCAACTAATCGCTCGTTACTTTATATTCTCTGTTCTACGGACTGTTCATTGTGCTGTTACATGTAACGTGTGCTGCTCTCTCACCAACTCAATTTACATGTATGTGTACTAACTTGGCAAATAAAGAGATTCTGGAGTTTCCTAAAAGAGACATTAGGAGTGTGAGAGATACACAGTGTTCATCTGTCGGAATACTGACAGTCAGCTAAATGAATCAGTGTAGGGTCCGTTTGAGTCATGAGTATGAAACTATTTGACAATGAACAGTCACATAAAATCTCAACTTAAACACTTAATCGTCTCATTTAATTCAGTTTGAACAAAACTGACCAAACAAACTGAACGGCTGTCTCAACACAACACACTGACTTCATTAACACCAGCAGTGTTTAATTCTGCTTTACATCCGTTTACCTCAACATAACTGATGTATTCATCAATTCACACTCTTATAAAACATTAATGTGTGTTCAGTGTAAATAACTGTGATTATCAATTAACCGCCATTATCTAAACTAAGGATAACAGTCTAACAGTCTAACCACAGCATCACTGCTTTCACTAAAGACCGTGAAGAACCCTGTGTTTAGATCATGTAGATAAACTTAGTGTCTTTATTCAGTCGGAGCTGTAAGCCTGCACAGCTCACCGAGAGCTCGTCTGGGGTGAGATGTCTCAGAAAAAAACACTCTTTCTTTGAGAGGGAATGAAAAAGAACACGAATACGCTATAAATACACTTTTACAGGAACACAGTAATTATTATTAACTGATGACTGTGATCTCAGAGACCTTTAAGGCTCACCATCACACTCAGCAGCGAGTGCAGCTTAAAACATCCTCTCTTCTAACATTTAACTCAGTAACTCATCATCAGGCCTTCAGATCAGCGTCCAGAGGCTTCAGGTGATTCATGAGGATTCATTTTTAGACATGACAGACTATTTAGGTGACTATTGATTTCTAATGTTCACAGCTCGAGTTCTAGACTACAGTCAATTTAAATACCATTAAAAAGTTCATTTCTGTCCATTTTCATTTATTTTTTGTTTTACTGCTGATCAGTGTGACTGACAGCTCAGTGTGACTGACAGCTCAGTGTGACTGACAGCTCAGTGTGACTGACAGCTCATATGATGATGATAATATGTGATGGTGATGGTGAGTAAATGACTATAAACAGTATAAATACTGTGTGTCTCTCAGAGCTACAGCTGCCACATTCCTAATATCAGCACTCCTGAACCAGAGACAACATCACAAGTGTCTTACCTGGACTCAGCAGAACCAGAACTGGAGCTGAGTCATCATTTCATTAGTAAATCAGCTCCTAGAGTCTGAGACACACAGTCCAAGCTGTCTGAAGTCCAGTGTGCAGGTTCTGCAGTCTGTGATGGTTTGAGCTGCTGCTGTTGGTCCAAAGTCAACACCTACCAGCAGATTTTACAGCACTTCATGCTTCCATCTGCTCACAAGCTTTATGGAGATGCCCAGCAGCTGCCCACAGTGCCAACACTACTACTGACCATCATATGACTGTGACTGACTGGGCAGCTCTGGAGTTGAAGTCCAGAGAGAATCGATGAGGTTTTAAGAGGAAGATGAGAAACGCAGCAGTACAGACCAGCTGAAGGCCACCAACAAAGCAACCTGAGCTTTAGTAACATCTCAGCAGTGACACAAGCTGATGACCTTCTTACCGATACACTACAGCCAGGTTCTGAGTACACACACACACAGACTAGTCAGACATTTCTGTTTGGTCTTATTCAATATTCTAATCTGAGATTCTGGATCAAACTCATCATCAAAACAAAACAAGACTGAAATATCTCCCTTTATGTGTAATCAATATAAAATATGACAGTCTTACTTTTTTATTGCATTTTGAATGTTAATGACCATAAAGAAGCTACATTTGGACTCAAACATGTCTTGGCTAATAGACAACATCTGGAATCAGTGGAGAATGAATATGAGCACATCCACAGTACTGGGGAACAGTTCTGGGACATGGAACTTCAAAACTAAACTGGTCACAAAATGTGCAAACATGTCCAAGTAAGCTAAACACTCCGAAATCACATCTCTCCTATTGTTTTACTTTTTTTTCTAAAATTGGCCAAAAATCAACTGTCTGCTTTAGATTCTGTTAGTTAAATGGTTTCCATTGTGTGTAAACTTACTGGTTTATTAAAAACATCACAGTTTTATCATTATGGCACAAACCTGTATGACACAAGTCTACTTTGGGCACAGACCTCATTCCTGACGGTCCAGCCTACGATACTTGATCTGTGCCTGTTAATGGAAACCGTAACTTATACAATCTAAAAAGTTAATTCAACTACACATAAATACAACGTTTCAGAAAACAAAAACCCTCTGACAGGACACTTATACCATCAATTACATCCACTAAATACAATTTATAATAGACTGTGTTACATGTAAACCATTCGCAGTACTGTAGATATGCTCATGTAAATATGATGTAAAAACATTTATTTTACTGTCTAACAGAAACGTTCTTACAGTTTCTGACACAGTTACAAAATGACTGTTGTCCTGTTTTTAGCTTTGCAACTTACTTCTGTTCATTCTTACACAAAGACAAGGTCACTGGACTCGATACAGACAGCGGTGTTTATTACTGACCCTGTAAAGCTGCTTTCTAACATCAGCTGTAAAAAGTCATTTATAAATAAATTTGACTTGATAATCTGAACTTTTAACCTCACAGTCTCAGTTTTAAACGTGACAGACTTTTACATTCTTTATCAGTTGAATATTTAGCACTTTTCTGATTGTTTCTGTGTTTGTTTTCGTTATCAGTGTTCATATCTGACTAAATATGGTAAAACACTCCTTTAGTGCCCACAGCAGGCAGAAATGTGGACCATGTGACGAGTAAAACCAATCAAATCTGCTTTTCTGAGGTTGTGTTAAGCTGTCTAAAGCTCATTTCTATAAAGCTCTAATATTAATGTCTATTTAGTTGAAGGAATAAAAGAATCAGTTATCAGGGTTTCTTCTCACTATATTACTGTCTGTGAGCTACTGAACATCTGAGATATTTTATATATATATATAATATCAGCATCAGCCCTTCAGTCAGCTCAGGTCTGATAACCGTCACTGTCAGGTCACTGTCAGGACTCTGCTTAACCATTAAATGACTTAATTTGAGTCTTTTTTCTTCTCCCGGTGACAGATCGGATGTAATAATGAGGACAGGAGTGACACCGAGAACAAGAGCCTGACAGATCGGAGGTAATAATGAGGACGAAAGAGAGCGACACGGAGAACAATTTGATATTCATTACTCACAGCGTTGTGTTCCCATCAAAAGGTGAAGAAGTGCCTCACATCACACTTCCATCTTATTTCATTTATTTAAAGAACCTCTGACACGGGTTGAGGAAGTGCTTCCTCTCAGTCTTTACGGCTCCAGCTGTCACCGACACTTATGTGCACCACACAGGAAGATCAACAGATATAGGATTACACTGTATGTATGGAACCTGTGCAGGTAAACGACTGCCTGCATTTTGATTCTGCGAGGCTGGTAGACAACCTACAATCATCAGCGACTCTCAAACTCCAGCATTTCTTCACTCATCACACGCCTGAGCTGTCTCCCACTAAATTCCCACATGCTTTTCAATCCCAAGCCAAATCCCAACTCTGCTTCTCAGCGATAAGCAATACAGAACTGCATCCCTCAGCCAGCAGGATTTCACGGCCATCACCAGTTTACTGCACGAGTTCACACCCAAAGCTTTGAACCAAATCTAACCGTTTGTTTAGCCCAGCAATTATTCACCTGTTAAAGAAGAGCAGGCTGACTTAACAGGTGAATATCCGCACAAAACAAAGCTGTCAGGTTTCTGGATCTCTGTAATAATAACCTGCACTCGTCCTCTGGTACAGAGAACTGCTAGGATGCCACTGTTACAAAAGCTATTAAGTCAGACATTTGCATATCCACGTTTAAATTCTTCTTTACACATTTGGCTCTGCCTGGTTCTCTCTCACCAGGACATGTTTGGAGAAAAAGCATAATTGAGGAGCCACAGTAGTCTATGACTGAGTATTTCATATCTCTGCCTGCAGGAACACGGCCAAGGTGTGTTGTCATTTAAAATATATGCTCTATTCGGCCTGTCATAAATAATAAACCAGGGGAGCTCCGACTTCTTGACAAAAACCTTGAAGAGAAAACAGCCTTTAGGAAGGAAAAATGGTGTGAATGAGAAAAAAACCACTCAGGTGTAGATGGGAAAGTGGGCTACTTACAGCTGTAATTAATAGAGCTCACTTAACGAGCAGGAGGCTGATTTTCATCACCAGTCTTTATTTCTCCATGTTGGTTAGAGCTGCACTGCTCTCTGCTAAAAAAGGGACAAAGCTGGAATACTAAACATCTCATTCCAGTTCCTGTAATCCACCACATAATAAAAGCCATTTATAAATCATTATGATTATTAATGATTATTAATGATTATTGATTATTATTGATTATTATTTTTATGATTATTATTATTGTTATTATTATTATTGTAATTATTATTATGATTATTATTATGATTATTAGTATGATTATTGTTATTAGTATGATTATTATTATGATTATTATTATTGTTATTATTATTATGATTATTATTATGATTATTATTATGATTATTATTGTTATTATTATGATTATGATTATTATTATGATTATTATTATTATGATTATTATTGTTATTGTTATTATTATTATTATTATGATTATTATTGTTATTATTATTATTATTATTATAGCAGTAGGGCCACAGAACAAACTACCACTTCAGAAATGTCAACGTGCTTGAGGAAATAAAGAGACGACCCCTAACAGACTCCTCCTGTCCTGGTCGGCTTTCCTTCACACCTGAATTTCAAAAGCAGTCGAAGCTGAAACACAAGCGAAAGGTGCTGAAACTGGCTGTGTGTCAATTTTCAGAGACATACAAGAGAACTCTTCAGAGGTCCGGAAAAGCTTTGGGGCTTTTGTTCTTTAGAGTTTCACATTGAACACACTCCATCATATTAAAGATGAAACAAGCTGACAGGCTGCCCCGAATCATGAAGAACAGCTCACTGACTGGGGCTCCAACGAAATGTGACTCTCTTACATCTCCGGCCTTCATTCTTCACTATAACTACTGAAACTAAATATCAATACCAGTCAGTACCGCAGTCACCTCCAAAAACTTCTGTATACTTTAGACTTCTCTGAATCTGAGCAACGGCATCAAATAAATACTAAATATTGAATGTTTTTAGAAAAGCCCTTCAACTGATATGAATAGTTTTATGAAGAGTTATATAATAATGCCTACCACCACTAGAGCAGAGGTGTCCCTCACTGGGTTCAAGAAGCTCCTAAAAACCGAGCTCTTCAAAGAGCACCTGCTCTAGTGACCCCAAATACTCCCCATGAGTACTGATATGCACTCAGCATTCGATACCCAAATGTTAATTCTAGTATACTAGTACTAGTAAATACTAGTACAACTCTAGTATTATTCACATCTGTACTTTCCCACTATTGTAAGTCGCTTTGGATAAAAGCGTCCGCTAAATGTAATGTAATGTAATGTAATGTAATGGTAATGTAATGTAATGTAATGTAATGGTAATGTAATGTAAATGTAATGTAGTGTAAATGTAATGTAATGTAAATGTAAATGTAATGTAAATGTAGTGTAAATGTAATGTAAATGTAATGTAATACCTGCTCACAGTTTACTGCTGAATAAGCTGCACAGCACTGAATCAACACTGAATCTGTAGTGTCTTCACTTATTTAAGAAAGACTTTCACTGATAAACTGATAGATTTGTTAAATATGTGACAGAGTCATGTTTACTACTGCGTTAGATCAGCTTTCACTTAAACTTTTTAATGGTTTTAACTGAAGATACTAAGAGTTTGTGTGTTAGTGGAGTTTTTTCTTTTGACTGTAAATAAGACTTGAGCTGCTCAGCTGTCTGTGGTCACTGTTGTCTGACTGTCCTCTCATGATGCTCCAGACATTTTCAATAGGAGACAGGTCAGTCACACACACACACACACACACACACACGGTCTATGAAGACATACTGCTGTAATAAATGCAGAATGAGGTCTGATCTTGTCCTGCAGATCAGCCAGACTGTGGGCACTGATGCCCCCTCATGCCATCAGACAGACAGGCACACATTTCTGATTAGATTTATATTTAACAAATTTTATTGTCAATGAAAACTCTGAACATCTCTTATTTGTCCTTTCGTTTGTTAATTAAGGTTTATTTATGAACAATGAACAAATTTCACATTTCAGGGTTTACTGCATTTTGCATGTCTCAAGTTTTTGACCTCAGTTCTGTTTGTTTGGGACTCAAACATCTGTAACATCAACACTTACAGTAACACATGACATGTTTAATAGAAGCAGCTAAACTCACACTTCACTAAACTACATTTACAGACAAACACAGAGAGAGAGACAGACAGAGAGAGAGAGACACAGAGACACAGAGACAGAGACACAGAGACAGAGAGACAGAGACACAGAGACAGAGAGACAGAGAGACACAGAGACACAGAGACAGAGACACAGAGACAGAGAGACAGAGAGACACAGAGAGAGAAAGACACAGAGAGAGAGAGAGAGAGAAAGACAGAGAGAGAGAGAGAAAGACAGAGAGACAGAGAGAAAGACACAGAGAGAAAGACACAGAGAGAAAGACACAGAGAGAAAGAGAGAGAGAGAGAGAGAGAGAGAGAGAGAGAGAGAGAGAGAGAGAGAGAAAGACAGAGAGAGAGAGAGAGAGACAGAGAGAGAGAGAGAGAGACAGATATATATGTATATATATTATATGTAACTACACTGTAAATATCTCCTCTCAGTGTGAGAAAAGGAGAAAAGTTAACCCGGCCGCTCTCAAAACCGGACCGCTAGGTAAAGTTCGGTACATATGCGTTGTGAGACAGAAGCTGAACCCCGAACCCAAACCCAAAGTTCCGGAGCAAGAAGAAACAAAACCAGCACTCACCGAGAGTCCAAAACATTAAAGCTGCTTTGTATCCGAATCGGGAGCCGAACCGGGTCATAATCGGAACCGGAGAGGTTCGGAGAGAGTCCAGCAGACGCACAGTCCTCAGTAAAGTGTGTGAGCTCAGTAGTGAGTCAGTGAGATCTGAGCTGAGACTCACTTTCACATTCTTTACCAGACACGCTTCCTGTTCAGTCAGTCTCACAGGCGCCCCCGTGTGGTCAGTGTCAGTTTCACACGCTCACATTATCAGAATCAGAGTCAGGATCAGGCTTTATTGGCCATGTATGCTCAGACATACAAGGAATTTGCTTTAGGTTACAGTGGCTTATAGTGCACAAAGATTAACAACAACCACAAGGAAAAGAAACCATCACACACACACACACACACACACACACACACACACACACACACACACACACACACACACACACACACACACACACACACACACACGATCTGGGCAATATGGTCAAACATTTTATCACAATAATTTTTTCTATATTGATGAATCTCAATTATCACAATATTAAATTGTCTAACACTGTCACAGTTTTTAAATAAAATCTTTTTAAAAACATCAGACTAAATACATGAAATGTCACTATTTAAAATATTACAATGCTTATTGCCAGAACATAATATAGAGGAACACAGAATGCAAATAACTCAAATACACATTTAAAGAATTCACTGGAACTAAAGTTAGTAAATTTACATTTTGATTCCTTTGCCCAGAGGAGGTAAAACTTCTAATGTAAAAATATCTAAATAACATTTAATATACCACTCTGTTATGTGTCCTGCAAAGAAATAAAAAATATAACATTGTAACACAATAAATTATTAACAAGTTAAAAAAACATATTCTTACTGCAAAGTTCTAAACCGTAATGTACTGTAATGAACATATTAGCAAGCCTTTGACCTCTGATATATTTCCTGTTTATGGAGTGAGCATAAACTTCAGAATGGAGCAGAAAAGTGAGAGACGAGCAGAGACAGACGTGCATGTGCAGCAGCGAGAAGTGCACAAAGTGACTCATGTGCAGCTGTGCAAAGACGCAGATATCGTCTCTCAGCCCGAGTTGTGTTGTTTGCTCGTTTCTCTGCTCACCTCACAGCTGTTTCTTCTCGTGCTGATCGGTTTAACCCCGTTTTTGTGGTCTCATGCTCTCCTACAACGGAGCATGTACTTCAGGGTGCAGTCTGATAGTGAGCTGTGTGATTAGGGTGTAACCAGTTTTTATCTGCTATTAATATAACTATTATCTGCGTGACATGACAAATGACTAAAATTAAGCCTTTATTCTTTGCTACGTGTCTTAAGCCCTACTTGAACGGGATTAGCTTTACATGGGAAGGTGGGTTAATCATATTATTGCTGGTGTTTCTCCGGGCTTGTCGTCCTGTTTGAATGCGCTTTGTCACTCATTTGTACTGGTCAATATGAAACATTACTGTCATGTCAGGTGTACAGCTCTGAACATGTAAAAATTACAGAAAAATGTTTGATTTTACATGGTGAAGTCGACTGTTTATTGTGAATTCCTAAGCTAATGGCACTTAAGACACTGCATTCACTTAAAATAAAACGGTAAATGGTTGGATGAACAAAATAATAGTTATAAATAATTTAACATCTTTTCTACTGTTTTGTGGAGTAATGGAGGCGTGTCATTTCAGTAGACAGTCATTTTTATACTGAGATTTCTTATCCCGTGTGAGTCGTTCATAAACATTTGAGATGTCCCAAGACTGGCATTACCCCACCTCTCCCTGGAAAACTAAGGTTATGTACACATTACAAGCCACTTTGCTCAAATCAGATTTAACTATCTTGACGGTTGACATTCACAAATGTAAGTGAGCTGTATCTTTAATGTGAACCAAACTGTTCCTGAAACAGCTCACATGAGCACACTGATACGTGTGAACACGTCACCTTCAGCAATCCAGCTTAAGGCACCCACATGTCAAGCGCTAGCACTGCTTCAGAGTTTCAGCACTAAATAAAAGAAGAAAGTGAAAGAGAAAGAAAGATTTACATTTTAAAGCTCATTTAAATGTTTGTGTCACTTTAGATTTTGGGTTAGTTTCTGTTTGTGTGACTTTGTTACAGAATCAGTAGGAGATTTGGAGGATCTGGCAACCCTGTATTAGTGAGACTGATGTTAGTAAACAGAGGTGTTAGTAGCTGATGTGTGATGGAGTAATAGAGGATCTGGTAACCCTGTATT
>BRDA01024949.1:0-13363 GCA_036984385.1 Crenuchus spilurus
GGAGTCTTACTGATTGTGTGGGATGGGCAGGTGTCTTTATGCAGCTATCGACCTCAGATAGGTGCTTCTAATTTAGAATAATAAGTGGAGTGGAGGTGGACTTTTTAGAGGTGGACTAACAGGTCTTTGAAGGTCAGAATGTTTGCTGATTGGCAGGTGTTCAAATACTTATTTGCAGCAGTAACACACAAATAAATTATTAAAAAATCATACATTGTGATTTTTTCTTTTAGATAATGTCTCTTACAGTGGACATGCACCTAAGATGAAAATTTCAGACCCCTCCATGATTTCTAAGAGGGAGAACTTGCAAATTCCAGGGTGTTCAAATATTTATTTTCCTCACTGTACATTAGTCTTGTAACCTCTAAACAAAACCAAAAAGGCAAACTTCAGACACAAACAATCTCTTTGTACTTGTGTGAAGAGCATCCCTTAAATGTGAAATCTTTGGATGGAATACATGTAAGACACATTTTGAATTGCAACTCTATGACTTTGCCTCTTCTTAAGCCAACCTGCTTTGCCTTTTATGGTAAGCTCATTAATAATTCTGTATGAGCTCTGCTCTGATTGGCTGTCTACAGATGGACAGTCTGTTCCCATTTTTTTTTAAGTAGGTGCCAAAAAGCAGACAGGAAATGAAACTAGTGAATGGAGAGCTGATTTTATTTTTTATTATATTATTAAATGTGTAAAATGAATTACTAGAAACATACATTGTATCAAATATGTATTATTTATATGGCTTTATTTATACAAAAATAAATTATAAAATATAAAAACAAAGACCCATCTCAAGTAAACAAACAGGTCCAATCTTTAAATGTGTATATTATTTGTAAATTTGCAACTACACAACATGAAATGTTCACATTGCAATCTATACACTCTGCCTTTGAACTGTCTATCACTTTAAAATGCGTCCAAACTATACTTTGTTTCCTGTCACACATTTTCCTCACCTGTTCAGCGTGTAGTCTGTCTAAATTTCTCTCACAGGAGACTCTCTCTCCTGTTCTGTGCTAACTGTGCTGTCACGTGTGTCTGTAACCACACCCTGCTCCTCTCTTGCTCAGTGTAGAAATACAGACGATGCCACACATCTTGACCACAAAAAAAAAAAAAAAAAAAAAAGAATCGGCTCACTCTCAGGAGCCGGCTTCCGTTGTTCACTTCAAAGAGCCGGCTCTTAGAACTGGATCGTTCGCGACTGACCCACCACTACTGTGCAGTGATGGAACTCCATCCAATACCTTTGGGATGAGTTGGGGTGTCCCAAACAAATCATCCACAACCATATCTGACTGCAATAATGTTTTAATGGCGTCTAGTGTAAAGTCTTTCCAAAAGAGAAACAAAGACGGCCGTCTCTACAATTATTTGGCTGGATAAGGCTTTGAATATAGGCTGCATTACTGTTTGATTTTCACTGTGTGAATGTGAGTTAATCCAAACCAAAGACACAGTACTTAAAACAACTTCAGACTGTGCTCTAGAATGTTGGATTATGTGAAATATTCTAATAGAGTATTAGGGTTTAACTTCATGTAGACTACATATTACCATAATGGCCTTCCAGCACTCAGTGTTGTGGGTTTTTTTTGCATTCATCTGTTAGTGATGTGGATGATGACACATTATTGACACAGAGGACATTTCTTCTAAAGTCAACACAAAAGCTCTTGATGTGTGTGAATATGATGTGTTTTTGTACTGTACCTGATCATTCTCAGTCTGCTTGACGAAAAAGGCCTCTCCGTTCTCTCCCAGTTTCATGTGCAAATTTACAGGCTCACCGTTCACCTCTATATCCACCTAGGCAAATGTTACATGTTTGATAAAACATACACGTTATTATATTTATAAAAATGAAAAATAAATAAAAATGTTTTATTACAAACGTCCCCTAGATAAACTAATTCAATCCCAATAAGGCTGATGTCTGCATTCTGATAGTGCTCACTAGTAACAACATTTACTAAATAAATATCCTCCATCATGCCTGCGACTACTGTCTGCTACCCAGTACATACTGCTTGCATAATTAATTTGACAGTGTACTATTTTCTTCATTAATTTTGATTCTGACATCACCATCCTTTTGACAGTTCAAATAGAAGTCTCATTTTCCCTTATAAAAATACACAATTTAATCAATAAAACCTCCTCATGCCACCAAATCAGATTCAATCCACTGAATCATGTAGATGTACAGTATCTGACAGACTCATCAAGACCTCTGAACATGTCTTGTAGTATCTGTTGGACTCTACAAGGCGTTTGAATGTGTCTTGTAATATGTTGGACACTAAAAGGCCTATGAAGGTGTCCTGTGGTATCAAGACATTAACAGTAGATGCTTTAATTCCTATTAGCTGTGGGGTGGAGTTGCTGTGGATTTAACTTTATTAGAGTTAGCACATTCTACAGATCTGGTGAATTTGGAGGCCACTCTCAGGAGGTACTGACCACTGCTAACTAGTGGAACTGCACAAGCCTTGCTGCTTTGGAGATGCCAATCCAGTCATTTAGTCATAACTAACTGGACCTTGTCAAAGTGGCTCACTTTTGTATACTTGCATATTTTCTCCAGCAACCAACATGTCATCTACAATAATCAGTTGTTCTGTTACTGTCTAAATATATCACATACATTTACATGCAAGATTGTTATGAGACAGTGTTATTCACTTAATTTGAAAGTAGTACTAATGTCATGGCTGATCAGTTGATATTTATTTTATTTAAATAAAGTCAACAGAATTGCTGTAGTCCTGCAAATCTGCCAGGTCACTGCAGTGAGAGTTCCTCATTTCCATCATTAGACTACATTGAATTTCTTCAGTAATACACATCTGCAACTCTAAGAAAGCTCTGAGTAAGTGTCAGGACTCACCACTTTCTCTCGAGAGCGCAGAACTCCCATCTTGCCAAAGCGAACATGGAAAGGTGAGCACTGCAGAGATCCATCAGGTTGCCGCACCACAATGATATCAATACAGCCTGAGAGAGTGGCAGGGTTCAGCCCCCGATACAACTCTTTCACCTGCACGAACACCTGCCCCGCCAGCTGCCCCACGTAATTCATGGTCTGACTCGGCAAACACACACAAAAAGAGTGATGATGGAATATAAGGTGAGACACAGGTGATGGATCTCTATGTCCTATGAAATGTATGTACGACTTTATTTTTTATTTTATTTAAAAATTATTTATGATATTTATGATAGTGCTAGAGAAGAAAATTAAGTACACTATGCCCAAAAGTCCTTCTAATGAATGCACTCAGCTATTTTTAAGTTGACAAAGATGTGCAAATGCACACACAACTTGTCTAATCCCTGTAGAGAAGTACACCCAATTGAACATGAGTATTGGCACCATGTGTAATGCCAGGCATGGGCTAGAGGGATATACAAACCCACAGCATTGAGCTTTGGAGTGTTCTCTTTCCCAAGCAATACTTTTGGGATGAGATGGTAAAGTTGGGGATGAGTTGAGGTGGTGACCTCACTAACCCTCTTGTCAAAACCTCACATCAATACTCCAAAGTTAATAGAAGCCTCCACTAGAGAGCGGAGACAGTTACTCCAACAAAAGCAGGATAAACTCTGCTTGATTTCAGAAAAAAACAATGAATGTACAAGTGTCTCAATAATATCTTGTCCATATAGTTATAACCTTATGCTTAATTAAATCTAAATCTGCAGACCCAGAGTGTGTCTGTATCTTTAAAGGATCCCGACTGGAGGCCCTGTTTCTATAACCTTCAGACACTCTCGTCTGATCCTTCTGGAATTGCCTGGCAGTTGTTTTCCACGCCACATTAAATGTACTTACAACCAATCATATTCTCAGTCTCCTGAGCCTGTCTCGAGCTCAGCCAGTAGAGAATCTGATCTTAAATGCTTGATCTCATTGTTTATTTTTGACCAAATTGTTGTGCGTTAGATGAAAATAGATGCTGTGAAGGTTGCTTGGGTATTATGGAAGCTCTTATAGGTGGTGTTGAGTGTCCTGCCCGTGGCTGCTGGTGGTCAAGGGATGAAGGAGAGACTCTGCGTAAGCGACGGGTATGTGTGGATCGCTGACGGAGCTCACAGGGAGACACCAGCAGGGTAACCTACACCAGACACAGCTGTCAACCGGACTCAACGACTGTGTCCTACATCCAGAATGCACTGCTTGTGCATTCTGGTTAACATGAACCAAGCACTGAACTGTTTAGCGTTTTCCCTGATAACACTAACACAGGGAGCAGTTGAGGGTTAGGTGCCTTGCTCAAGGGCACCTCAGCCATGACCTGCCCAGGGACTGAACCAGCAACCTTCTGGTCACAAGAATGGATCCCTAACTATCAGACAATGGCTGCCCATCTCTCTCTCTGTCTCTCTGTCTCTGTGTCTCTCAAAGGAAAAGCAGAAAGACTTCCTTTCCTCTTGTCATGGTGTCATATTTCCTTGCAACTGAATTACACATTTCTCTGTCTCTAATGTCTTGCACACTCCCGCTCAATAGATGGCACACACTCAACGCTTGCTTTCCCAGAATAACAGCACACACTCTCAATAGTGCCAGTCATTCTATTCCATTCTACCAGTCTTTTCAGTGTCTATTTTCTGCTGTCTGTGTATTCACTCCACTGTCTGTAGCCTAGAACACATGGATATTTATACACTCACATACCTTATATCTACACTCATTGACCATTTGATCAGCTAGTCTGACACTATAGGTGCATTTTGAGGTTCTACATGGCGTTCACTCTATGACACACACACACACACACACACACACACACACACACACACACACACACACACACCCTGTTGGTCCGCCTTGCAGATGTAGTCAGAGACAGTAGCTCAGCACAGTTTGTGATGATCATCTAGTTCTGACACTGTTGGCTGGTTGATGCATTATTTTCACTCCAACAGTGACACTGACTCTAACTCTAACACACAACCACCACCACATCAGTATCACTGCAGTGCTGAGAATGATCCACCACCCAAATAACTGCTGCTCTTTGGGGGTACTGATCATTGAAGAACAAAGTGAACAAAGAAAACAGAGAAACAGATGGACTACAGTCTGTAATTGTAGATCTACAAGGTGCACGTATAAGGTCAGAGGAGCTAAAATGGACAATGAGAGGAGATACAACATAAATGTTTCTACTTATTTTCAGTTATATTACAATTGGAGGTAAATGTAACATTAGGAGTCTTGCCCAAGGACTCTTTTGGCATAGCATGAGGAATGAAGTCAGTTTACCACATGGGAACCAGCATTGTTACCAACTACACTATTCAACCACCCAACCAACTATCAGTGTCATCCAAAACTAAAAGCTAATTTTATCTATTACATTAGTTTCAAAATTCCAGCCTAAAACTAATGCAGCAAACTTGACATCTTGAATTGTCTACATTTGGGGTAATTAAATCTATTTTTTTTTGCCAAAGCTTTCCTTTAAACATGAACTGTGCTGTGTTGTAAACTGGTGGTATCTTGAATGGTGTGTTGTTTGTGAAAGTAACACACCGGCAGAAGGTTAGCAGAGGAAAACCACAAGATTAGCGTTCCTCTACATTGACAGGTTTTGTCTGAAAACATGTGAAGGAATGCAAAATGACAAGGGAGGGCTATTTCAACAGGACTGGAGTTATTAAATCATTGAAGGTTCCATCAAAAACTATGCAAGATCATATAAAACCATACTAAGTATGTTAAACATAATTAAACATGCTGTTAGAATCCTTTAGACTTCCTTACAGTCACATTTTTTACAGCACTGTTCTTTGACATTTGGAACATTAGAAAGACACATCAACCACCACCAACGGTCAGCATCCAAGTGCAGCAGGTCCGAAACAAAACTCCCAACACATACTAGCTATTAAACAGAAGGACTAAGACAGTGTATGAAGATGAAGATTAGGAGGGACATTTAGCCAGGACATGACCAGAAAGGGTATTCCGAGGACCTTTCAGTCTCATCTGAGACATTTATAAAGGACAGTGTCACAGCACTGGGGCATTGAGATCCACACAGAAGACAGGAACATTGCCTCCTGTTGTTCACCAACAATACTTCCAGCAGTAAGTCATACTGTGTCCTAAACCACATGCACTAATCTGTGGACATTCGCTAACATCTGGATGAATGTTGAGATGGTTGACTTTTTCGAGGTGGACTTTGACAGAAACAACTAGGTTATTTAGGTGGATACAGAATTATAGTGTTCATTAAGATGACAGGAAGATAATATCTCAAACTAATGACTTAGTATCTCAAAATGAGACAACATCTCAAACTAATGACTTATCATTTCAATAATAATGACTTATCCCAAAATAATAACTTAGTATTTCAAAACAATGAGACAATCTCTCAAACTAATGACTTAGTATCTCAAAACAATGAAACAATGACATAGTATGTCAAACTAATTACTTAGTATCTCGAAACAATGAGAAAATTTCTCAAAATAATGACTTACTATCTCAAAATGAGACAATATCTTAAAATAATTACCTAGTATCCAAAATGAATGACAGTATCTCAAAACAATGACATAATATCTTAAAATAATGACCCAGTATCCCAAACAAAAGATATAGTATCTCAAAACAATGAGACAATATCTTCAAATAATTACCTGGTATCCCAAATGAATGATTTAGAATATCAAAACAATAATATATTAAAATAACAACTTAGTATCTCAAAATAATGACTTAGTGTCCCAAACTCATGACTTAGTGTCTCAAAACAATAAAACAATATCTCAAAATAATGACTTAGTAACGAAAACTAATGACTTAAAATCTCAAAACAATGAGAAAATATCTCTAAATAATGACTTTGCAACACAAACTAACGACTTAGTATCTCAAAACAATGACACAATATCTTAAATTAGCGACTTAGTATTCAAACCTACACAGTAAATCTGCCAGTGTTAAATCAACACTATTAGATTTAAATTAACACGATTTAACACTGGCAGATTTACTGTGTAATGACTTAGTATGTCAAAAAATTTGATATCTCAAAATAATGACTTAATATCTCAAAATGAGACATCTCAAACCAGTGACTTAGCATTTCAATAATGACTTATCCTCAAATAATGACTTAGCGCCTCAAAATAACCACATAATATATGAAAATTATTACTTAAATGACTTAGTATCGCAAAACAATTAGACAATCTCTCAAAAAAATGACTTGTTATCTCCAAGTAATAAGTTAGTTTTTGTTTATGACGACTTATTTCAACATAATGACTTGGTGTCTCAAAAATGAGACAATATCTCAAACAATGACTTGGCATCTCAAAACAATGACTTGGTCTCAATACAGTGATTTAGTATGTCAACGTAACGAATTTAAATAATATATAAAAAATAATGACAGTTTCTGAAAACAATGCTGAGAAGTGTTGTAAATTGGCTTCTGTTCATTTCCATCTGCGTGTAGATGAAGGACACTTTCGTTTCTGAAGAGGAAATGTCCAAACGCATGACAGTGTTTGGTCCTGACGGTACATGGCTCGGTTCTGTTCAGATCTTGGTTAAAACATGAGATTATCAGACTGTTTAAAATGTAAATGTAAAACATCTCTTACCTCTTCAACAGGCACCACGTAAGCGACCTGACATGGACACGGCTGTGAGAGTGACTGTAGTCTCTGTGTGCGTGTCAGACACACATAGTGAGGTTTTTTGTTGTTTATACTGTTTGTCTGTTTTCTGTCAGTAAATAATCCAGTGCTGTTGACCGTTACACCTTTTATTTAAAGCGCGCTGTAGTTGCCAGGTTACATTCACTCTTACGATCCCTGCGCGTTCACCAGTCACACTACAGCCAATAAAACCCTCCCGCCTCCGCCAATCAAATGGCAGTATGCAAATATACCTCCTTGGGCTGTTTCTGTGGTGGCTTGTTTGGACACGTCACCGACTGACTGAGCGCTGAGCGAGGTTGCCAGTTTCTCTGGTTAACCCTTAAATATGCTCTTGTTTTTCGGTATACTTTTTTAGCCTCCTTTCACCATGTTCTTCAATTGTCAGGGCTGTGACTCACAGGGCTGTGAGTGATGGATCATTCTCAGCGATACTGACGTGGTGGTGGTGTGCGTTAAGTGGATCAGACACAACTGTGAAATGAGGCTAAGAAACTATACAGAGAAACAGATATACTACATTCTGTAATTGTAGTACTACAAGTGCACCTACATGCCCAGTGGAGCTAAAATTGACATTGAGTGTGTACGTGCAGTGAACAGCACAAGTTTGATGGTGAACTCTATGTGTCTAACATAATCTTAATCTTAATCGATAATTTATTAGATCTGAAATTATTCATTATTTATTACTTAATGTTTAAAAGACAAAAAAAAATCTAGCGTATAATGCTGTTTTCTTATCTCTCATTACCTTACATTTGAGAGAGCGAGAGATAGATAGATAGATAGATAGATAGATAGATAGATAGATAGATAGATAGATAGATAGATAGATAGATAGATAGATAGATAGATAGTACTTTATTTAATATTAAACAACAACAGCAATAATAATAATAATAATAATAATAATAATAATACGTATTTTAATCATATAAAACGCAAAAGAAAATGAAGAATAATGTAAAATCAAAAGAACATGTTGCATGAAAAAAATCAGCAGATTTTACTTAAAATTTCTGTGACTGACTGCACATTTCCGTTTAAGAGATATGGAGAAATGTTCTGAACCTGGCAAACCATTAAGTTTATATGTTATTGACTTGGCTGAGATTACAGTACATAAGGACAGTCTGCCTTTGCTGTGTGGGGGAGTTTTAGCTCCAGTGAGTACTATTACCCGATAGGTAACACGATCAACTGTTTCAAGTGTTTATGAGGTGACCGAACTGACCAATAGCAGAGCCGTATTACCTGACGCGCGATCTGAGCCCACTCGCATTCCGGCAGGCCCCGCCTTCTTGCGCTTCGATTGGCTTCTATTCGATATGATTGACTAACAAGCAGTCTGGAGAGCGATTTGTCGGATTATAGGCGAGGAAAATAACTAATACTGAAAAAAAAGTAAACTGAAGAAAATGCACACATTAGAGCAGTACTAAAATAATGTGCAAGTTGAAAAACTAAGAGGACAAGTTAGAAATAATCAGACACAAACATTTAAAAATTAAATTGATAAATTAAAGGACTTAATGGCCATTATCAGATAAAGGTGACCTATACCATCTCTTTTCCACAAAAATGTATACAGTTCAGTTTATCACAACAGATCCTTTCTCAGTCTTTCTGTAAAACGTCCTTAGGTTTGAGAAAGGTACTATATTAATAATAATAATAATAATAATAATAATAATAATAATAATAATAATAATAATTATTATTATTATTATTATTATTATTATTATTATATTTTATTATTACTGAAGTGCACTTGAACAAGGTACTTAAGCCCCCAACTGCTCTCTGGGCACTAAAAATAGGGCTGCCCACCACTCTCGGCACATGTTCTCACAGCCTAATTTGCTCACTGGTGTGTGCTTCACTGCACAAATTGATTAAATGCGGAGGTCAAATTCCATTGTGTGCAATTAAAATGGCAAAAGTAGAATCTAATCTAATCTAATCTATTATTATTTTTATTATTTCTAAACAGTCCTGCACAGAGCAACTGGTCTGAGTGTCTTTTCTTGCTCACCCACCCCCTTTTCCAATAGCTCCCACAGAAGTACTAGCCAATGACAATTGAGCTCTGTCATCATCAGGGTCTCTAGAGCAGAGTTGCCAGGTTCACAATTTTTCTGCCATATTGGGCTTGTTTGAAAATATAGTTGCAGGTGAAATTTCAAAGGTTACAGGGTAAGGTTTTTTGGGCTACTTTCAAAATTGTAGAAGATAATAAAATATTTAAATATTATTCATTATATAGTGATAAAATAGCCATACTAATAATACCATTGTAAAGAAAATGCTTCATGTAATCAAAATTAGAATGTAACATTAAAAACAAAGTAAGATTACTGAAGATTTGAAAGTAAGTTTTCTTCTTCACCTTAGATATTGGGTTAGTGAAAGGTGGGTTTTAGACAGACTTTAGGCTTTATGTTTTTGGACCTGGCAACCCTGAATACTTGAGTTGAAAATTGTTTTTTTGAAGTCCATTCCCTAACCCTGTTGCACAATTTAAGGTGGAATATGATATTTCTTAGATAAATTAATGTAACTGCTGCTCCATTTAAGGTGGAACATGAAATTTCTTAGACTAATGAATGTAACTACAGCATCATTTAAGGATGATTGATACATTGAATGAGAAACCAACTTCAGTTTCATGCAAAAAGCAGAAATACTTTTGCTTCCCTCATCTGCACTGACAAAGATAGCTGTTATTATTTCTTCTTTTTTTTTTTTTTTTAGCAAGAATGGCATAAGAAGTGCCATTTTGAAGCCTACATGGCTTCTGGCAAACTGCAAATGGCACTTCTTATGTTTTTCTTTCAACAATGGTTTTCTTCTTGTCACTCTTCCATAAAGGCCAGATTTTTGGAGTGCACAACTTATAGTTGTCCTATGTACAGATTCTCCCAACTGAGCTGTGGATTTTTGCAGCTCCTCCAGAGTGATCACAAGCCTCTTGTCTGCTTCTGTGACCAGTGCTCTCCTTGCTCAATCTGTCAGTTTAAGTGGACGGCCATATCTTGGTAGGTTTGCAGTTGTAGAATTCTTTTTCAATTTCTGAATGATGGATTGAACAGTGCTCCTTGGGATGCTCAAAGCTTGGGATATGTTTTTATAACCTAACCCTGCTTTACACTTCTCCACAACTTTATCTCTGACCTGTCTGGTGAGTTCCTTGGTTTTCATGATGCTGTTTGTTCACTAGTGTTCTCTAACAAACCACTGAGGCCTTCATAGAACAGGTGTATTTATACTGAGACTAAATTACACACAGCTGGACTCTTAACTAATTAAGTGACATTTAAACCAGCTAGACCAACAAGTTCCCATTGACTTTTTCTTATTTTTGTGCTCTAAATAAAAGCAAGAATAAACATGCACAGGACAGTTCTACCCTTACCCTCATATCCCTAATCAACCCTTACACTGGAATATCACTACAAAACTTGAGAACAGAGGTGACCTTTAGTCCCTATGGCAGAGAACTATATACAATACACTGAGCCCCTATGGCAGGCCGTTTTAACATTTAATCCGATTCACCACACTTACATTCCAGATATCTGAAATTGATTTATGACTAGACATATTAGTAAATTAAGATATCTCTAATTATATTTTGACTAGACAAAATACCTATTTGAGATATCTCTAATTACATTCTGCCTAGTCGAAATTGCGTCAGATTTACCATTGATTTGTATGGTGCCTTCAATTCAAGATATCTTCAATGAATTACTGACTATCTGAAACTCACATTTCAGATATCTACAATTAAATTATTACTAGTCATAAAGTTAATTCAAGATATCTTGTTTTTTATTTTGACTAGTCATCATTCTAATTAAAGATATCTTAAATGACACCATATTTCAAGATATCTTAAATGCAATTTTAGATAGGCGATAAATAGTTTTGACTAGTGAAAATTGAATTCTAGATATCTTAAAAGCAAATAATGACTAGGCAACACTAAATTTAAGATATCTAGAATTGTAATTTTGACTAGTTACAATTCCATTTAAGATATCTCCAAATGAATTAGAGATATCTTGAATTAGACGGCTTTTCTATTTAAAATATCTTAAAGTAACATTCTGACTAGTCAGAATGATGTTTGAGATATCTTGAATTAGTATTCTGTCTAGTCAAAACGTCACTAATTTACGTAGCATTTTGGCGGAAAGTTTAAAATGCATTTTAGTCCGCAATGTCAGGTCAGTCCAGCTCAAATTCTCGTGTTTTAACACGATTTTAAGTGCTGCAGCTCGTGCTCTACATAAATTAAAAAATACAGATGATTTATTCTCTATACTGTGGCATTTTCGTACAATTTTGTCCAGAACGGCCAGCGCCATTGCAGCCACCTGAGATTCCACACTACAGGCAATTGTTCGGACAGCTCCAGGGTTGCCAGATCCAACAAAAATATCCAGCCCAAAGTCAGTCTAAAACCCGCCCTTCAGTAGCTTAAACTAGCCCAAAATATATGTCTATCCCACGTTTGAAGCAAATGGCAAAACAACTATGAGTGTACGACTTAGTATTTTGTTTATAAAGGATTTATTATCAGTCCATCAAACCTTTTTCTTTTACCCAGCCCTTGCAATACCACCTCCCGTATTTCCCCATTTACCTGGCATATTAGCTAGTGACTGTGTTCTTTTCACCTTCTCTGTTCTCTCTGACATTACGTCTGTCTGTCTGTTTGTCTTTCTGTATGTCTCTCTCTCTCTCTCTCCTTTTCAGGCTATCTTTCCTTATAGTGTTAGTGTTTAAAACAAGCCTAATTTGACGTGAAAACCGCAAACCTGGCAACTATGCACAGCTCAGTGCCCACAAAGGGGGCTTACACGCAGTCGTTTAATTCAGATATCTAAAAATGTCATTTTGACTAGTCATAATTACGTTTGAGATATCTTGAATTGTAATTACGGATGTGTGACCCATCAAATGACGAATCCGGTGACGTCATTTGAGATATCTTGAAAGGAATTTTGAATAGTCAAAATGTAATTAAAGATATCTTGAATTAATGTTCTTACTAGTCAGAATGTAATTGCATATATCTTAAATTACCATTCTGGATAGTCAAAATGTAGTTTTGTCTAGTCATAATTATGTTTGAGATATCTTAAATGCAGTGTTGGGAATAACGGCATTAAAAATAATGGCGTTACGTAACAACGTCATTTTGTCAGTAACGGGATAAAATAATTACTTTTTCTGTCGTTATAACGCCGTTGACGTTACTGGTCATTAAAAGCGGTGCGTTACTATATATTGATATACTAACAGTAATCCGAGCGGACCTCTGCTCAGGCTAGTGAGGAGTAACAGGTGTTACACCGAGAACTGTGACCTGTCGAGATCTTTGACTTGATAGAAGAAGTCACAGATCTCAATAGGTCACAGTTCTCGGTGTAACACCTGTTTAACTCAAGTCAGTAAGCGATTGGCCAGTGTTTTTACACGTGTGCCGAGAGCCAGAGGAGCAAGCCGAAGAAAAGTTAGCATTTTCAAGATGGCGATATAAACATTATTTTAAATTAATTGAGGTTAAAAGCAAAAACGTGCATGTAATGTGTACATTATGTCCTCGGGCGAAGACTTTGTCGACATCCACTGTAAGCAACTCTAATTTAAT
>BRDA01024951.1:0-11239 GCA_036984385.1 Crenuchus spilurus
CTGTCTGTCGTGTTTCAGCAGATTCACACACATCGTTTTGTCTCAGTTCAACCTTATCTCACCCCTTTGATAAAAATACGGAGCAAAGCGCGTCCCGTATTGGTTCAATACGGAACGTGACTTTTAATCTACAAATATGGAACGATTCCGTATTTTACGGGACGGGTGGCAACCCTATTTCTGTGAGTCCTATAATACCTGCATTCAATTCTGATTTTGACCCAGTAAACTCCTATTACTTTTATCCGCACGTGTTTGCTCACTTTATTCAGCCTAGTCCTGACATAGTACTTCGCCATCCCATAATGCAAGCAGCGGAATCTGACCCGATGCAGAAGGCTGTTTCGTCCCAAGGTCAGCTGTTGGGATAGCATCAACAAATGCTACACGAGATTACGCAGAATATGAATAAACTGATCCAGCAGGTGTTCGAACAACAGGGACAGCTTTACTCACCAACAAATACAATAGTTTGAGTGACCCGCAGCCTGGAGCCAGCTCTATGTCTAATGTTCCTGTTCATCACACCATGGATTCTAGTCCACCTATGCAGACTTTTTTTTGAGTGGGACAACCAGATAAATTTGATGGCGTTCCAGATAAATGTGCAGGATTTCTTATGCAAGCAGGTATTTATCTGGCTCATTCTCCCCAGCAATCTGATGAAGCCATGATTGGTTGTGTATGTTCCTTTTTGACTGGTAAGGCTCTTGACTGGGCTACTGCTGTTTGGCCTAGAATATCTGGACTTCCGTATCAGACATTTTTGGCTGAATTCAAAAGTGTGTTTGAGCACCCTCACCAAGGTAGGGCTAGTGCTGAACTTCTGACTAAGATCAGACAGGATCTTAGTCTCAGACAGGATCTCAGACAGGCGTCATTCTGTGGCAGAATACTCAGTGGAATTTTGCACTATTGAGGCTGCTAGTGGGTGGAACGCTTCAGAGCTTATGTTAATGTTCCGAAATGGACTTAATGAGGAGGTTCAAATTAGGGCTTAATGAGGGCTGTGCATGTATTGTGCTTCGCCCAATCACTTTCTGAGAGAATGCCCACTCCGAACCAGAAATCGACAGACGCAATCTGGGGGAAAGCGCACGGAAACACTTCCATTCGCTAATGCGGTGAGCCTTCCCACCATGGGTTTCATTTCTAAGTCTTACACCAGGGGTGTCAGACTCCAGTCCTGAAGGGCTGGATTCCTGCAGAGTTTGGTGATATTCCTGATCAAACACACCTGATTCAGCTCAGCAGGTATTGAACAGGTTTAATTGTAGTGTCAGAGCAGAGAAATCACCAAACTCTGCAGGAATCCAGCCCTCCAGGACTGGAGTCCGACACCCCTGTCTTACACCATTCCATGCACTATTTACTGCTCTAATGGTTCGTTTACTGCTCCAGCATTGATTAATTCGGTAGCTGTTGGAATCTATATATTTTATATATATCTGGACATATTACTATTTGTGTGAATCTACATTAATATTAGAAGTTAAAGTTTTAAGTATAAACATTCCTATTCAGCTCTCACTGAGAGAGGCAGTTTAAGGCATCTTACTTCAGCACATTCTGTTACAAAAGCAGGAAACATCTGCCAGTCTGCCATAGAATAAGGTCAGTTTATTGCAACTGGAAGCTGCGTTGTGACTGTCAGTAAAAGCGCGTGGTAGAACTTACCCTGAGTCAGCATAAATTAGGACACACAGTCTTTATCTAGGATGCACAGACATCACTACTTACATGCACTGACCATGCGCTCAGCATGCACCATCCAAATGATAAGCTACGCTTCTCATTGGCTGATCACTTTTGAACACACACACATAGTGATTGGTACAGGGAGGGGTTTGGGGGTGAGCTTTGACAGTATAATAAGGAGTCAGATTTTGATGAGGTCAGAACTTGTTGGGAGAACTGCTTAACTGTATGTCTCTCTTATACAACTTCTCCGGAGCTCCGTTTAAATAAAGAATTCTGTTATTCTACTCCAATATTGGTGTGTCTCCTCTTTGCATCAACCAACACGCAGGACTGGTTTCGTCCACATAGCTGAGGGGAACTTTATCCAGTCCAGGTTGGTCCAACAACACCAAATCGCAACGAAGAAGCTACCCGGCTCCTTTCGTATTTCTACACTGGACGGATCACCTATAGGACCTGGATTTATCACTCATCGCACTGACAGATTCCAATTACAGCTGAGTGCTCTTCATCAAGAAACTATTTCACTCCTGGTTTTAGAAAGTTCTTCTTATCCTGTTATTTTAGGACTACCATGGTTAGAAATACACAATCTGGATATAAATAAGGAAATGGTCCCCATTCTGCCAAGTAAACTGTATCCCTGAGCCATGGTGCTCCATTTCAGCCACTACAATAGAAAGTCCTAGACAAGATTTTAGAGTAGAAATTACACAGGAATATTATGACTTAAGAGATGTTTTTAATAAAAAGGCCACCAAACTGCCACCTCACCATCCCTATGATTGCACTATCGAGTTAATTGATGAAAATAAATTTCCCAAAGCCAGAGCATACCCACTGACCCAGGAGGAGGAGAAGGCCATGAACTTATATATAGAAGAATCCCTCAAACAAGGCTATATTGAGCCATCCACCTCATCTATGGCCTCTGGATTTTTCTTTGTGAAGAAGAAAGACAGAGGACTACATCCTTGTATAGATTATAGAGCACTTAATCAAAACATCAAGAAATATGTCTACCCTCTTCCTCTAATCCCGTCTTCTCTAGAACAACTTTGTGGAGCCACAATTTTCACCAAATTAGACAACCTGGTGCGCATCAGAGAAGGAGACAAATGGAAGAAGGCCTTTATCACCACTAGGGGGCACTACCAGTACTCTGGTATGCCATACGGGCTCAGTATAAGTCCGTCCGTATTTCAGGCATTTATAAATGATGTTTTACGTGACATGTTAGGCCAGTATGCCATCTTGTGTAGTGATGATGTTTTGATTTACAGTAAGACATTAACTGATCATATTCAGCATGTTCGGTCAGTACTCAAGAGGCTCTTGGAAAATAAACTCTATGTTAAAGCAGAGAAATGCTTGTTTAATGTACAATGTGTCAGTTTTCTAGGCTTTGTGATCAGCACAGGGGGTGTAATGATGGAAGAGGACAAAGTAGACGCTGTGGTTAACTGGCCTCGTCCACAAAACCCCAAAGAACTTTAAAGATTTCTGGGTTTCGCTAATTATTACAGACTGTCCATTAGAGGTTTTAGTTAAGTTGCAGCTCCACTCAATGATCTCATGAAACAATCACAAAAATCCTTTATGTGGTCTCCTCCTGCTAGAGAGGCTTTTGAAAGCCTAAAGACAGCATTTACTACAGCCCCCATCCTTAAATAACCTGATCCTAAGAGGCTGTTTATATATGAGCTGTTCTCTCACTGCTCTCATGGAAGGCGGTCGCACTTTCTCCCTCTCCGCCCTATCTTACCCTGCTTGCTTCTCTAGTCTTGTCTACTCAGAGCTTCTCATAGCACTGTCCTGAAGAACAAATTATGGAATTAAATGGTCTCAACACTATTGACACTGAGAAGTTTGGGTTTGGGGAGCCCACCTGCCCTGATGGGACATTTGCAGCTGGATATGTGATGGAGTTGTATGCCTGGCTGCACTCTCTCTGGAGAGTGCAGAAGAGGACGTTATTCGGAACACTGACTGGGGTACTCTGCAGATTGGAATAGGAATGCCCTAATATCAGAAATTAAAGAGGTCAGGCCAGCTGTCCAAGCCCCCGGAGGCTGCCTGAGGATTATACAATGGGCAGAGCTGATGGCTCTCAGACTGTATAAACTTTGGTTTGGATAACAGCTTGGAGGAAAAGTCTCAGCTCTGCAAAGGTTTGGATTCTTGAGGGACTAATGAATGACTTTAAAGTAACCAACGTAAATTTTGGGGTTATTTGCAGAAAATTTGTGTCTGATCTCCCTTTTCGGCTCCCTACCTCGGCAGCTATTTTGACTGCCCAAGGACGTTGCTATGGTTGTTATGAGCCTTTATCCTCCCCAGTGTTCCTGAAGATAAGGGCTGTTTTTGTCTGGGCGCCAGGACAGGGCACTCAGCTTTTCAGCCCCCCCACTGCCCCAACCTCTCCAAAATGCCTTTCACATGCTTATCCCCATGCAAGAAGCACACAGATCTGTGGAAACGCTGTAATGGCTGCTGTGCCCACCCCCCATCCTCCCTCCCAATGACTTGGCTATGTCTGTGTGTATTTGTGCTTATGCAAAGAAAGGTGTTTTTTCACTTCTCAAACTGCCCCAATTACAATGGGACAGTCTGGGAGGATGTTTTTTATCTCCTATTTTTCCCAATGTTAATGCTGTTATTTTCAATCTTATGCAATTTTGTTGTACTTGTTGCAATGACAATAAACCATACCTTATACCTTATATTAGAGGTGGATTCATCCCAAGTTGGTACCAGAGCTATTCTGTCACAGTGTTTTGGGGAACCATCCAAACTGTATCCAATAGCCTTTTATTCCCACAAGCTTACTCCTGCTGAGCGTAATTATTCTATTGGGGACCGCAAATTATTGGCTCTTAAACTAGCATTAGAAGAATGGCATCACTGGTTGGAGGGAACTAAGCACAAAGTTCAAGTTAAAACTGATTGGAGTATTTGAAAACAGCCAAACAACTCAATCCGCGACAAGCATGTTGGTCACTATTCTTTTCTAGGTTAGATTTTTTGGTGACATTCAGACCAGGGTCACAGAATATTAAGGCTGATGCTCTCTTTCGTAGATATGCCGAACCGGAAAATAGCACTCCTGAACAGACCGCGACCATTCTTCCAACCCATGTGTTTGTATTAGTAATTAAGTGGGAGATTGATACTGAAATTAGGGAAACGCTAAAGCAGATACAGACCAGAAAACTGCCCTTCAACTAAAATGTATGTACCCCCCGAATTCAGGGCTAGAATACTGACTTGGAGTCATACTTCGTTGTCCAGTGGGCATCCAGGTGAGCGTCGCGCACAACAAATTATAACTGAACGTTACTGGTGGGAATCCATACATAAAGATGTTCATGAGTATGTTTCGTCTTGTACGGTCTGTGCACAATGTAAAACCCCAAAAACCCTACCAGCTGGAAAGCTCATGCCCCTTCACATACTTGAATGGCCTTGGTCACACATTGCTCTTGACTTCATGACTGATTTGCCATTATCAGAAGGACACACTACCATTCTGACTGTAGTAGACTGCTTTTCAAGAGCTGTTAAGTTTATAACATTCTCTCAGATCCCTAACGCTTTCCAAACTGCTGAAGCTCTGTTTCAGGTTATATTCAGAAATTTCAGTATTCCTGAGGACATCTTGTCAGATTGTGGCCCACAGTTTACGTCAAGGGTCTGGGGAGCTTTCTGTGAACATTTGGGAGTTAACGTCAGCCTGACATCCGGGTATCATCTGCAATCGAATGGACAGTGCGAACGCACTAATCAGGAACTGTCAGGAAGTTTTTACATGTTTTTTGTCATGAGAACCCAGCAGACTGGGCTAAATACTTAATCTGGGCAGAAATGGCACAGAACTCTCTAGTTTCGACTGCTACGGGCATTACCCCTTTTCAATGTGTGTTAGGCTACCAGCCTCCGCTAGCACCCTGGACAGCGACAACGGGGAAGGTGCCAGTGGTAGATGAATGGATGCAGCGCAGTGAGAGCATGTGGGAGCAGACGCATCGAAGAATTGAGGACGCTCTGACAGCCAACAAGCACAATGCTGATCACCATTGGGGAAGGAATCCCATCTATTCTCCCAGAGATCGTGTGTGGCTTTCAACACGGAACCTTAAGGGACGTAATAAACTTAATACCAAATATATAGGACCTTTTTAGATTTTGGAAAAGTTATCTGAAGTGTGTTATAAACTTAAGTTACCCCCTAGATTTAAGTAATAAATCTTTGTTGAAACCTGTCCAGGAAGGCCCCTTGGATCAGGCGACTCCTACAGTTGAGGTGGACCCTTCAGCGGAGTTGGAGGACTCGGCAGTTTATCCAGTGCGAGCCCTGCTGGACTCTCTCTTTCGGGCAGGCGCCTCCAGTACCTCATTGATTGGAAGAACTATGGCCCTGAGGAACAGTGTTGGGTTCTGGCATCTGACATCCTTGACCTGGCTATGATTGCGGACTTTCACCATGCTTATCGCAATTGTCCTGCTCCTTGGCCCAGGGGTCGACCTCGTCGACAGCAGGTGCCTCTGCCCCCCTCTCAGTCTGGATCTTTGGGGCCCATTCCGGGCGCGTCCATGGGAGGTTATGTCAGGAATGGTGAGAGGAACGAACACCCGAGAAACTCCAATTCCCAGAGAACACCACGCAAGGGGCGCTCCGGCTCCACCAATCAGATATAGGTCCAAAGGTCACTGTCGCCGGACTATTGACGGCCTACACCTGCTAGTCATTAAAGACTCTCTATTTAAGCTTGCTGTTCACGTCTAGCCAACGTGAAATATTGCCACATTTTTCTGTGCCTTACCAAGCCTTGTATTCCTTGTTTATTGTTGTTTCTGGTATTTAGATCTTGGATTTGTTCCTGACTTCGTCTCTGCCCTTGCCCCGGTATTTTTATGCCTTTTTTCTTTGTTTACCTGGTATTTTGAATGTTGCTTATGATCTTGGTTTTGTGACTATGCCTAGCGTTATTGCCTGCTGTTTCAGCCTTGTGATCAGTCTGTTCATTTCTGTGAGTCCTATAATACCTGCATTCGATTCTGATTTTGACCCATTAAACTCCTATTACTTTTATCCGCATGTGTTTGCTCACTTTATTCAGCCCAGTCATGACAGGCTCTACCTTTCTGATTCCACTCGACTGAAGACCCATTTCAAACAACTAACTGGTGTCAACAGAGATTAAAGAATTAAAAAAAACATTGAGCATTAAAATCAATACTTCAAGTTGTGCTGTAACCCTATTTTGTGAAAGACATTCTGTAAACAGAAAGTAAAGATTAATGTATTGCTGGGCTGCTGTTTCAATGGAAAATGCAAGATGTATGTCCAAGCTGAGGACATCTGTGTCTTCTGTAATGAAATGATAAGGATCAAACCCCAAATCCCTGCATGTGAGTATATCTAAAAAAAAAAGTGGTTTGTTAGAATCTTGTCTGTCAAAGTTGAATACTCATCTAGTTTTCTTTATTTCCCTGTTCACACACCTCCAGGATTGTTATCCTAACAATGGTAAGTGACCTGTTAAATCAGAACTTTCTTTTTTGTTGTCAAGAGATAGTCTACTGAGTTCAAGGTGACAGCTGATGTTGTAGTTGTGAAAGAAAAGAATTTCCACACTCACCAGTGTAGTGATTTCCATGTCCCTGCACACTGGGTGCCCTGCTGAGGTTTGCACCACTTTGGAATTCTGTAAAACTTAGGTTGTTTGTTTCCATTTAGAACAGCAGTTGCTGTGGTTATTAATGTGTATACATGTGCTTAGTAATCCAATTAAATCAAATTCTGCAGTTATCTGATTATTAAAGAAGTCATGTCTACAGCATATTCAGATTTCTAAGTTCAAAGTGCTGCTGAGAAATCTGATTAAATAGTTCAATAAAGAGATTCTGACTTTTCTTTCAATATATCAGATTTCTCTGTATATGTGTACTCTACTGTGATAGGAGTCTGTTCTCAGTCTCAGTCTGTTAGTCTGTCAGAAAAACAGCACACTCTCATAGCAACATTAATGAGAGTTTATAGCAGCACCTGCGAGATGGCGACAAAACTCGTTTGGAGCTAAGCTGAAACCCTACACTATTGAGGAAATGAAGAATTTGAAAATCTGCTCCTTAATCTGCTCGATTGTATGAAACCCAAACACAGAAATTTTAAGAAGCTTGCCAAAGATTGATGTTTATAATATATATATATATATAAAATAACGGCATTATAGACTGTTTGAAACTATAAATAAAAACATATTTGACAGTTAAGTGGGTTTTTATTTACAAAAATCCATGAATTAAAATTTATGTCATATGCTTCTATGATTTTACTGGCTGGTTTTAAAGCAGAAATCTGTTTACTGTATGACTCAAAGTCTTGAATTATCTAACTCCAGTACATATAAATGAGTTAAATTGATTTAAACAAAAATCTGATTTTCAGCTTACATCCGATTATTGAGTGCATGTAAACACAACTGTTATGAATTTATGAAGTATATCACATTATTGACAAAAAATTAATACTATAATACATTATAATCATATCCAACCTCATACATAATAATATACCAGGTGATATGTGCCACATTTGAAGTGCTTTGTTTGCTTTTTCATAAAGGCATGAAACTTTTACAGATTGGGGCCCTGAAGATTGTCAGAAGTGGAACCATCAAAAAATGCTATTCACCATTACAAAAGTATGTATTTTGCATATGTCCCAAACATGATATCGAATAAAGGGTGGCGTCCACCCCTATATGATGCTGTTTATGTACATAATGCATAAATACATTAAAAAGTTCATTCAGGAAATTGTTTTTACTTACTGCTCAGGTGGAGTACAGCACTGTTACCACACTCACAGTAGAGTGACAGTTCATCAAGACTGAGTACTGCACTTAATGGTAAAAAATCCTCTCTTTTCTGGATACTAACATGAAAATGCTGGTCTTTAAATTACATTCTGTATCTTCTCAGATTTTTTTATTTGACTGTAATCTTTAAACCATCAAGCAATTTATCATGAACTATTCACCTGAACAGTTTGTGTTGTTAAATATGATGTCACTGTAATTGACTGTTTTTGTGTTTTTGCATTTTCAGGATCATTCCTGACCATGGCTGAAAAGTGGAAACATTGGAGAAATTAAAATGTTGACCATTAACCCCAGAACAATTTCTCTCATTCTCTCACAGCTCTAAGCACAAATGGAGTGACTGATGAGTTATTTTATAATGTGAATAATTTAAGTCTCTATGGTATTAAAATCTATTAATATTGATTTTATAGAAGTAACCCTGTGTAACACATCTTGTTTCTGAAACAGACAGGTATGTCACTCTTTTCCTTTTTGAGTTACTCCATAAACGCAAAGCATATTAACACAGGCAACTGTAAAACTTTCTAAAGGAAATTTTTGGTATTGACTGCTTCTGTAAGATTCAAAGACGTGTTATGATATAAAAATGTATCCACTTTTGACCTGTAGCACCATCTGCTGGACACATATAAGAAAAGATACTGTGCTTCTTAAATAGTTTCACAGTGAGGAAATTATAAAGATCATAAGCATATTTAAGTTTTACTGTGATGGGCCAGGTAGACATACTTTTTTTTCAATGTTTGTGCAAAGACTTTTCCTTTTTCTATATAGAAGCAAGACACAAGAATTGCCCAAGATACAAGAATCAAGATGCAAGAACTGGGGGGCACGGTGGCTTAGTGGTTAGCACTTTCGCCTCTCAGCGCTGGGGTCTTGGGTTCGATTCCCCATCTGAGCGGAGTTTCCATGTTCTCCCCGTGTCTGCGTGGGTTTCCTCCGGGGTCTCCGGTTTCCTCCCACAGTCCAAAAACATGGAGGTCAGGTGAATTGGGTACTCTAAAAATTGTCCATAGGTGTGTCTGTGTCTGTGTGTGTGTGTGTGTCACCCAGCGATGGACTGGCGCCCTGTCCTGGGCTTAGTTGAATAGTGTAATGCCCTGCCCTGCGCCCAGTGAGGGGGTGGGGGACTAACCGCGACCCTAATAAGGATTAAGCGGGTGTGATAATGAATGAATGAATGAAGACGCAAGAACTGACCAAAGATCTTGATACAAGTCATTATTTTTGGAAGCTGCTGCTATTTTTTGTACATGTTTCTACATTGTTCATTAACTTTTTGCAGCTTCATAACATCACTGTGTCTTTGTGCAATGTGTAAAAATGCAAAATATTTATTTGGAACTATTAGATTCAGTGAGGTATTTCCAGTTGGGGTGGGGGTCAGTGGTGAGAATGAATGTCAGTTTACTTTTAATTTTTTCTTTTTATTTGGGAGGACATTACATTTATGGGAGGCTATAGCTTGGAAATACATCTCTGAATCTTTTAACTGAAATAGTGTCATCAGTAAAGTGGGTTGTATTAAATTCCTTATCTAAGATGGAGATTCCCTCCAACAAGAACAAAAGGCAGGATATAAAGGCAGCGTATAACTGCAGCTTTCAGTTTCTAAGGGTGGGCTCCTCTATCCTGATTCACCAGTGCCAGTCACCAGCTGCTGGCCCTTCTTTAGTTTTTCTTCTCTAGGACGTGAGACTGTCTTGACTTTTCTGTTTTGTGTTGTTGTGGGTTCCCCAGAATATCGGGTAAAACAAGCACTCAAGGAAGTCAAGGAATCTCTTCCTCACCACACTCTGAGCTGAGTTTCTGGGTCTGTTTGGTGAAGTTCGCCTTGAAGACCCTTCTTGAACGTCCTACCTCTGGTTTATGCTGTTTAATCTAAGAATGATATCACCATATCTCACAAAGTCTGAGTAGTCTAGAATGTCAAGAACAAGAGGTTTGCTCATAGGATTGCAAAAAAACAAAAAAAACCAGATAGTCCTCAAAAGACTTTCAAGAAGGAAGAAATACTTCCCTTTACTCTCACCACAAAATTGAGTATTAGACGTTTGAAAAGAACATCTGAAAGAGTCTGATGCATTTTGGAAACCCTGTGTACTGACAAGATTAAAATTGAATTTTGGCCACAATCAGGTCAAGAAAAATGGTTGAAAAGGGCATCTCTCCAACTATTAAGCATGAGGGTGGATCATTTAGGTAATCTTTGACAACACAAATGGTTAGATTTTTTTGACACTATAGCTGAAAGTTTAGTGGCGAGGTCCAGGGCCCCAGACACACCCCAATCTAAGCTCATTTCACAGACCTATCATTTAGTTTCTAAACTATAACTCCACATTGGCCTCCCTAGCGAATAGAGCAGTACCGAGTCCCACTGGCTCTATTAATTCCTATGCAGAGCCACCAGTTCCATGTGGACTGGCACCAGATTGACAACCTTACAGCCTGCACATCTGCACTACATCAATAACTGTAAATCCACAACAGCCTCCAGAAGTAAGGCTAAGTATGAGTCCCACTCAATGCCACCAGTCCCATGTGAACTATGTATACAGTGAGGAAAATAAGTATTTGAACACCCTGCGAATTTGCAAGTTCTCCCACTTAGAAATCATGGAGGGGTCTGAAATTTTCATCTTAGG
>BRDA01024953.1:0-25426 GCA_036984385.1 Crenuchus spilurus
CCAGCCACTTATTGCTACTTGTCCCAACTTTTTTGGGATTTGTTGACATTGTGAAATTTTGAATCAACATATTTCTCCTTTAAATTGTTACATTTACTCAGATTCAACTTTTGATCTGTCATCTATGTTCTATTACAAATAAAATATTGACATTTGCCATCTCCACATCATTGCATTCAGTTTTTATTCACAATTTGTTTAGTGTCCCAACTTTTTTGGAATCCGGTTTATAAAACAAAAGCAGATGAGAAATAATCTCAAAATAAATCTAGTTGCAGTCTTTAAATTAGTGACCCTGCAGGATCCACAGTCTTTCCAAAATCTTAAGCCTGCGACTAGACTGTGACTAAAAAGTCTGTAGATGTGAGATGGTGTCAGACTTTAGTCTGTTAAAAGTCTTTTCAGAATCTTTTCAAAGTTGTTGGGTGTATGGGAGCCTTAAGTTACATTTTGTTAAGATTTCACTGAGGTGCTGTGGTGGTAATAATAACCTGACGTCTAAACATCTCATGTTGTCTAAGATAATATACACATTTTAGTGCATAATTAATATTTATTGACTGGACAAATATAAAATAAACAATAAGTGCTTTGTGCAGGCCACAATTTATGTCTTTTCATTATGATATGTTATATGTTACAGTAATGGAGACTGGAGACTGGTTTATTACTATTCTGTTCTTCAAAGAACAACATTGGCAAATAAATTGCTGGTGTGAAGTGTACAGAACCTCCACATGATTTAAGGTTCTAATGTCCCTCATAAGTCAGATATATCATAAATGATAAAGCGTGCCATAGTTTTATATGAATTACTTCTGACTCTGCGACAGGAGAAGTTATACTGAAAGTGCACATTTTAAACTTTCAATTCATAAATTTGAATTTGAATTTGAACAAACGTAATCTTAACGTAGTTAATTTAGTATTAAATCATGTAAATCATATATACATATTCAGATACACTTTAATGTGTCATTGACTCTGAAATTAAAGCAGAGGAAAACTCAGTAAATCAGTTTATAGACAAAATGTGTCTAAACTTTGGACACAAAGCAGCACCTTTGTCAGATATAACAGCTGAACACACTCCTGACATTCTTTCTACAACAGACATCAAACATTCTTCAGACAGTTCTTCACTAATCTGCTGCAGAACCTCACATAAATGTTGGCTCTTGTAGGTTTGCTTTGCTTTTCACTTCATCCCAAATCAGCTGGATGGGGTTTAAGTCTGGAGACTGTGCCCCACTCTATGTTTTCAAGCTGACCATCTTGTTGTTGTTTCCTGAGGTAGTTCTGGCAGAGCTTGGACTGATGTTTTGGGTCATTATCGTTATGTAGAATGAACCCCTGACACACTAGGCGCATACCAGAAACATTATTTTAACCAGTCATGTATGTGTGTGTGTGTGTGTGTGTGTGTGTGTGTGTCAGAATGTATTGTTTATTGTTCTACAGACATTGGGATGTTCTAACAATAGTGGATCTTTTTGCTGCTACACTATATGTTCAAAAGTTTATGGACATGCCTTCAGCTACACTGTAGAGCAATAGAGCTGTGTTCTCTGATCCATGCAGTATTTTTGGGATGAGTTGGAGATGAGGTGGCGGTGATGATCATCCAACATCCTGACCTCACTAATAATCATGTGACTTAATGCAATCAAACCCTCATAAAAATGCTCCAAAGCTAATAGACAACTTTCACTGGATAGCGCAGACAGGTACTCCAACAAAAGCAGAATAAACACCTTTTAATAGCTTTTTTGATGTTAATAGTTTAATAGTTTTGTGATGAATGGACTAACAGAAATGCTTGGAATTAGTTATTTAAATGAATTTCCATTAAAAGGTCTCCTGTGAAGTTAACATTTTGGAGATGAGAGTTCACATATTTATGAATCTGAAGAACTTTTTCCCATCCAAAAGGTTCTGTGTGGAACCGTGGGCTCGACCAGGACGTGATTAAACATATTGGATTACCATGTCGACAGGCGCCATGGTAGATTACGATGTTTATGGTGATGTGGTTTATTCCCGCTGTCATCGACGTCCAATAGCAGATATGTTTGTGATATAAAGTTCTTCCATGCGCTGAGACGTGCTGACGCTTTCCAATGAAACAAACTGATATTTATTTCTTTTCTGTGAGCAGGAGTGAAGAAATGGCCCGTTTGGGTCAGCGTGGAGGGTGTTGAGGAGTGTGTGGAGAGCAGGCCGGACTGTGTGTGTTCATTGGGGGGTGGAGGGGTTCGCGTGGGGGGGCACATCTGAGAGCAATCTGAGCATGTGACAAAACGCAGACATAACAGTCTGCTCTGACACTTGTTACCAGTACATAAACACTTGCCTTAGTGGAGAGAGAGAGAGAGAGAGAGGCTACAGCAGCTGAGCCTGCACTGCATATCTGCCATTTATCAACTGCTAATTAACTGTTAATTTGCCAACCTTTGGGTTCAAGCACTCAGCCAATTTATCACACCCAGCTCAACCCTCTGCACTGCTGTCCCCCAGCGGGTGGTCAGGCCTGCTTTAACTACCACTGATCACATCACATGTCTGGTTCAACAGCATGAAAACAAAGTCACATTGAGCATTGCCGTCAACCGCCATCCCTAGTTGTGCCTTTATTCTGTATGCTAGTTGTAGTTTGATGTTGATACACCAAGTAAAAACAGAGATATGATATAAAATAAAAGATATTAAAGTCATATATAGGACGGCATGGTGGCTAACTGGTTAGCATATTTGCCTCTCAGCGCTGAGGTCTTGGGTTCGAGTCCCCCTCTGAGTGGAATTTCCATGTTCTCCCTGTGTCTGTGTGTTTCTTCCCGGGGTCTCCGGTTTTCTCTCACAGTCCAAAAACATGGAGGTCAGGTGAATTGGTTACACTAAATTGTTTGTGTGTGAGTGTATGTATGTGTGCCTGTGTGTGCACCCAGCGATGGATTGGTGCCCTGTCCTAATCTTAGTTGAATAGTGTAATGCCCTGCCCTGCGCCTAGTGAGGGGGTAGGGGACTAACCATGATGCTGATTAGGACTACGCGGGTGTGATAATGGATGTTTAAAAGTCATATTTACACATCTGCAAAAGCAGTGAAGTATGTGGGGCAATATGACTACTAGGAAGTCACACAATGCAGCAGGAACCAACACTGCACCAAGTGGACAAAAAAGGCCTCACTCCTGCTTTTTGTTGTAAGTACTCATAAATAGCTTCATTTAATCTCCACTGTATGTTCACATTTACAGCATTTTACGTCTCATTCTGCATGTTTGTGTTTTCATAGTATCTTTCATGTTAGCATCATCACAGTGCCATATTTTCCCTTAGGAGTCTAGAACCATCTTTTTGTTTTATGCATTTGATTACCATTACATACAGGTTCATACAGAAATTTGGACATATCTAGTGAAATTATGTTTTGTCAATGTTTTTTATGCATCTTAACCTCCTAACAGTTCATTTAGGATTCTCAACCTAAACCTGCATGTCCAAATCTTAGTGCTTATATACAGCAACTACATGAAATATACACAAAATGTTGATTTCTTTTGTAAAATAACTCTTAATATGACCATTTTTATTTGCAATATATTAGCACATGCTTACAATCAGTGGCAGTTTCTGATATGAGCGGTATGGGCAACTGCCCAGGGTGGCACGTTGTCAGGGCGACACGAGGGTGGCCTGCCTCACCCTGGACCGGTTGTGTGAAGTGCCCTTCACACCGCTGCATCGATTATAACCAGCTGAAATGTTCACTTGTTGGAGTTATATTTATTAAAATATCTTCAGAGGGCAGTATTGCATATGATTGGTTCTGTGAGGCGACCAATCAGAACATGGAGGGGGCATGGTCATGATAATGTTGAATCCAGTGCCAAACTGTCAATGCAATGAAAGCAAGCAGGACGATTAGGCCTGCCTGGAAGAGCAAATTGCAAAATAAAGTTTAAGTGAAGCTGTAACAGTAAGCTCACATTTTGTCCCTTCAAATTTCAAACTGCACCACATCCAACTCTCCAAAGGTACTCAGTTTAGCGAGCTAGCTAACAAGATAGAATGCTGACTAGCTGCTTATTATTATCTTGAAATGAGCAGTGAAGTGCTAGCTAGCTAACATAAGTAGTCTACCAATAGATGGAGACTAGAAAATGCATGAAACGCTGGAATCAAACTATTGGTTGATTGACAATGGGATCGGGAGGGTTGAGGGGGTGACAAATGGGCTAGGACCACCACTGTTTACAATTTTGGATCTGCTGTGTCTGATGTGCACAACACACAATAACACACCACCACCACATCAGTGTCACAGCAGTGTTGAGAATAATAACAGCTGCTCTGTGGTGGTCCTGTGGGGGTCCCAACCATTGAAGAATGGGGAAATGTGAAGCACACAAAGTATACAGAGATGGAGTACAGATACACTGTTATAACAAAATCTCACCACTCATTTTTTAAATCTCTGATCTGATTCATCAACCGTCTGCTGATGTTAAATCCTCCTGAGCTTTAGCACTTGTCAGTCTCAGTGCTTCAAAATAACTATTGTGGTCTAGCTAATTAGCCATGTCAAAACTGTCTACGTGCGAACGGCAGAACGTGACGACAGCCCGGTTTCTCTGGGTTATCCGGGTTTCGGAGTCACTCTTTTCAACCTGAGCTCACGCCCTGATGGAGAGATCTTTCAGAGAGGTGTTAACGACAGTGACGTTTTAGTGACGGCCCACTCACCATAACAAATCTGTCATCGAGGATGTTTTAGACGCTCACTTCCACCAGAGTACTGACAGCTGCTGTCACCTGCTAGTTTTAGACGGTGTGTGTATGTGTGTGTGTGTCTAAAGCAGCTTACACACCCCACACACTTACATTCATTCAGACATAAAGAAATCTCTCAGTGCTGTGATAAGTGCTGTACAGAATGAGTGTTTTGCAATAGAAGCTTAGACCTGACTACAAATTACGTCGTGCAAAAGTAATTTAACCTGAGTCAGAGACGGGTTCTTGGTTTGGGTCTTGATTCATCTCGATGTTGCCACTGTCACCTCTGCTTTGGTCACTACAGGCCTAGAGCCTAAATCTGTGTAATGTTAAGCTCACCAGATGTCCTTTAGTGTGTGGTAGCTTTTTAGTGGCATTAAACTCTTCATTATGTCTCAAAGGTAAGGACCCATATAAAATGGTTCTGTCGACTGTGATCCAAAGGGGGTGAAATAAGGTTGAACTGAGTCAGAACGATGTGTGTGAATCTGATGCTCAGTGGGTGTAACTTGGGGTAAATTTCTTCTGTGATCAGGGTTGCCAGGTCCAACAAAAATATCCAGTCCAAAATCAGTCTAAAACCCGCCCCTCAGAAGCTTAAACTAGCCCTAAATATATGTCTGTCACACGTTTGAAGCAAATGGCAAAACAACTATGAGTGTACCTGACATATTAGCTAGTGACTGTTTTCTCTTCACTTTCTGTCTGTCTGTCTGTCTCTCTCTCACTCACTCTCTCTCTCTCTCCTTTTAAGGCTGTCTTTCCTTATATTATGTTCTTTTCATTGTTCTTGTTGTATTCATACTTTTTCAGTGTCAATTTATACACGTTTGCCCGCTGTGTTGAAGTAATATCCTAAGCAACACCCACTTTTTTTTTGTTTTTGTTTTTTGGCATCCGCGGTAATTTTTAGAAGTAGCCCAAAAAAATGCGCCTTCCACCCTTTCATTTTCACCTGCGACTGGATTTTCAAACAAGCCCAATTTGACATGAAAACCACAAACCTGGCAACTCTGTTTGTGATCTCCTTTTTGGTGGAGCAACTGCCTTGATCAACAGTAGCTCCACCTGGTGTTAAAACTAAGAAGTGAAATACACTCAAGCAAAAGTTGAAGCGCGGGCCATTTTCTATTCTATTTATAAAATTTATTGCGGGCCAATTAAAAATAGACCGTGGCCATTAGACCATACCATATGTCAACAGAACCTCGCTGAGCCGCTCAGCATCAGTAATGAGAAGCAAGTTTGGTTATATCTGTAAATGTAACCTTATGTTTTATATATAAAACATAAGGTTAAAGGTTAAATGTAGTGCCCATGTTGTCATTTTGATAAAAGTGTTTTCTGTGTTTTCTGCATTGGGTCGTCTTAGCCAGCGTAACAGTAAGAGTGTCATAAATCTATATTTTGATTAATTAAATCTGCTCTAAACTTAGACTTTACAAAAACCTGTTTTCAGATGTGCTGATATATTGTGAAAAAACACTCTAAACATTTCTAGTCAAGACTTTTGAGCTCAGAACTGAATAAACAGAGGTGTTGACTACACACTGCTCATTACAGTTTTTAGACATTATATGTGCTTTTATTTCTAAAGCTTAACTAATGTGAGTTGAAATGTTTTACTGAGTCATATGATCCTACATCGGATATTCTTGAGATAGTGAGGTGAGAGGTGTGGACATTTTTGGATCGCTCTTTGTTTATAGCAACCAAATTGGCATTTTCACACATTCCTGGGCCATTAGTCCTCCACTGGCATGTCCAGAATTACCATATTGTTATCATATGAATGACAAATCATATTTGTGGAAAAAAAAGCGCCACATTCTGACTCCCGCTGAAAAATCTGCCTCTGCCTATACCTGCTTCTCTCACAAATATCTAAAAATATATATTTCTATCTAAGCTATATATACATATATTTGAAAAGTAGACTCTTTAAGGTACCTGGGGTATGTTTAGATTTGTTTCTAGGATAAAATGTCACAGATTTATATAAGTATATTATGGTTTTGTCCCATCGGCAGGAACGCCAATTACAGAGGACTAAGATGAAGAACATTCTGTATCTTCAGAGTAAACAAGCTTGACATGAGCCCAAAGACAGAAATCCAAAGGGTTTCAATCAGGAGAACATGGTGGCCACTCAATGTGATCCTTACAACCAATCCACTTTTGGGAAAACTGCACATCAAAATATCTGACAAGACCAGAGATTTTGTTCAACTGAAGCTGAATCCAAGATGGCCACCATGTCAGTAACAGTTTGTGTCTAAAATTGAATCATTGTCTGCCAAACCATTTTATATATGTTGTGTGGTGTTTCCTTACTTTTGAGACATCCTGTACTTCAGACTGGTTCCTATCAAAACCACTGTGAACAACTCTGACTGTAAGTTTCTCTAGAATGGAGCGTTTCACACATTTGAATGACTTTGTTTACCATTTAATTATGTTGAAACTTACAAAAAACAGGGACATATCACTTTTTTACAGCATTCAGACAATGAAAACATTTGTAGGAGCTTGGAGTCTCCAAAGTTTGAAGAGAACTGAAAGTTTTTTTTGGCCGTGTTCAAAGTTTAAGTCCTTAAACACGGCCTTGGCAAATTCCTCCACAAATTGTTAGAACAATTTCTCAATTCAAAAGCATTTTCCTCCATAAATGTGGACGGGAACTGGCTGATTGTTTTATTATGCTTGGCATGACATTACCCTCGTTCTCGAATCGAGTGAATCCTCACAAATTATCAGACGATTTAACAGTAAAGCTGTAACAAACGTAAACAGCACCGTGCAATTTGGGATGTTGCAGTTTTCCACATTTCTGAGGCAAATGACTTCAGGAAGTGTGTGTGTGTGTGTGTGTGTGTGTGTGTGTGTGTATTGCCTGCAGTTGTTGAGAATGGTTTGAGCAGAGATAGTGAAAGGAAAGCGGAGTCCTGCAGTAATTAACATCACTCAAGCATACAGCTCCTAGCCAAGAGCCAAATGAGGCAGTTTGGCTGTAATTTCACTTCCTGGGGCAAATCTCTGGGGCACTTTTGAGAAAGGACAGACTGTTTACAAACAGAGTGTAATTACTGAGCACAGAGGAATATTCACACAGACCTGCACTCAGCACTCAAAATATCTCGAAACATATTTAATATACACAGATGAGCTTCAACCTTACGACCACTCACATGTGAAAGTCTCCGACGGGATCATGTTGGATTTAGAACAATGGACAGGCATGAACATCTTAGAGACCTGAATCGTCTGAGACAGCAACCAAAATGTCCAAGTTAGGGTCAGATGGTCAACTCAGAGCATCTCTGAAATACACACCTGATTCAGGTCATGAAGACTTTCAGGGTTGTCTGAATACAGTGGAACCTTGACTTATGAGTGAATCAACTTAGGAATTTTCCAAGATGTGAGCCATCTCTTGGTAGATTTTTTGCTTTATGATGTGAGCCGAGATCTGAGTTAGGAGCGAGCGAGCTTCTGTCACTCGCCACTAGGAGTCACTAGTAGCCATAAGTGAAGTGCCAAGATCAGTGCTGAGAAGAAGGATGATCAGAAAACATGAGCGAGGTGTGCCTGTAGCATAGTGTATAAGTTATACATTTAGCAATAAATTGTAACATTAAGTGTACAAAATCTCCTCCACCTCCGGCTGCATCTTCATCTGATCTTCAATAAATACACTTAATAAACCAGTTTATTCCTTTATATTCTCTTTTATTATGTATTATTACTATTATTATTTATACACTATTTGTTATTTATAAAGTATATTTTTCTTATTTAAAAACACATAACAAAAATCAGTGTGGTTTTTGTGGGGCTGGAATGGATTAATAGCATTTCAATTCATTTTAATGGGGAAATGTAATTTCGTATACAAGTAAATTGAGTTACGAGCTCTGTCTCAGAACACATTAAACTCATAAGTCAAGGTTTCACTGTATCAGTTATGGGGATATGAACTCTCCAAGGTAGTAGATTTCCAGGACCAGGATTAGACACTCACCATGACCCTGAACTGGAATAAGCGGTTAAAAAGATGGATGGAACAGATAATTAGTTGAAAGATGAGCATGTACAAAAAATCCCAAGCTCCAAATAAAGTTAGTCTTCTTCATCTTCTTCATGCTCTAGTCTATCTCTTCTTCTATTCAGTCTTAGAACTCTTCTGTAAATCATTTTCTCTTCATCTCTTACTTCAGTGATCTACATCAGTTGTTCAGAAAAAAAATTCTAACCTGCTGTTTGGCTTAACATGAAGCCAGGCAGGACAAAAAAAGCCAAAATTTCAGATGTTTGTGCAGGAAAACCAGCATTCAATCACAGCACTTTAATTTAACGATGCTGGTTTCCTCCACAGTCTAGTGCTCACACTCTGAAACCGAAGAAACAGAAAATAAACACCAGCCCTGTGAAAGAAAACACTACAACACACACATACACACACTAAAGCTAGATCTTCAGTTTACACCAACTCCAGAACTCAAGCACCTCTCTGAGATTACAGTCATACATCAAAAAAGTTCAACTTTGTTCAGAATTTAAAGGTAAACTGTCATAAATGTTATATTGATTACACATAAAGTAACATATTTATAACCTGTTTTGTGTTAATGATGATCAGTGTGGTTTACAGCTGATGAGCTGGTCAGTCAGTCACAGTAATATGATGGTCAGTAGTTGTTGACACTGTGAGCAGCTGCTGGAAAAGTAAATCAGCATCTCCATAAAGCTGGTCAGCAGATGGAAGCATGAAGTGCTCTAAAATCTGCTGCTAGATGCTGTGTTGACTTTGGACTAAACACAGTGGAGCAACAGCAGCAGATGACATGACACCTCAAAGCATCACAGACTGCAGAAACTGCACACTGGACTTCAGACACTTGGATTGTGTGTCTCTCCACTCTTCCTCCAGACTCTAGCAGCTGATTTACTAATGACATGTAAAAGTGACTCTTGTGATGGTTGTGTTTTCCAAAAGTAAAGTTTTACTGAGGTAACTACATTGGTAACTTACAGTCAGATCCATCGTTAAGTGATACTGGTGTTTCCCAAAACTGTGGTTTCAATTAACAATTTGTTTTCAGTTCATTAAGATGCATCATTTAGACGACCTGTGGTTAGCAGCTTAGATCCGGGAGACTCATTAATTACATAAGACGCAGTCAAAGCTGAAAATTTACATCAGTTTTACTGTAAACGTTTTTAATAATAGCACTCTAACACGTTACTTATGTAACATTAGACAAACACCCCGTCATGTTTCTGTGGAGTGATCGGTAGCGTGTGCAGTGGTTGTATGTGATGGATTTGCCGGTTCTTAATTGTTCCTTTCTGTTGTCTAAATATATTTTCATTAGTGCTTTCATGACTTTCTCTGACATGTTTTGTTTTGTCAGTATTTGTCATCATATGTTTAGGTTTGAAACACAACACATTAAGTTATCTGGTGGCATTTTCACTTATACAGGACATAGATATAGGAGGTCTGACCACAAGCACAATATAGCTTATATACAAGGCTTATATAACCTCATGTTTTCAATGTAATTATACATTTAAAAATAAATAAATGTTTGATCGGGGCTCCGAGTGGCTCAGCGGGCAAAGACGCGACCACTATGACCCGAGGATCGCGAGTTCGAATCCCAGTCATGCTGTTTGCCATCAACAGTCGGGGCCCAAGAGAGCAAAATTGGCAGTGCTCTCTCTGGGTGGGTAGATGGCGCTCTTGCTCTCTCTCTATCACTTTCACATTGCAATGTCCGCTGGCTCAGGTGTCTACTGATTGGTCCAATCAGAGCTGGGGACCCTGTGTGTCTTCCTCTGAGCGCGTTAGGCTCTCCAGTGACGGTGTATCAGCGGTGGTTCGAAAAGAGGCGGTGGCTGCATCACACGCAGCGGAGGAGGCTTGTGCTTGCCTGCACCATCCTAGAGTCAGGGACATTGCAAAGTGATGGGGAGAGGCCTAATTGGCTACCACTACATTGGGAAGGGGATGAAAATTGGCAAAAAAAAACCCTAGAAATAAATTATAAATAAATAAATAAATAAATGTTTGATCTGGTTTTGAACATCAACCTGTCAGGGGATTCAGCCTATCATTTGAAGCATCCTTGAGCCACTCGGACATGTTGTTGAATGTGCACATACATGCATCAGAAAGTTGTTTTTTTCCGTGTTTCTGTCTTTGACAGTTAGACTGAACACATCTGTAAACATTGTAGTTCAATTAACGATGGATCGGATGATGTAAGTTACTAACATAGTTACCTCAGCATATCCAACTAAGGGAACTGCACCCCTGACCTGAGGCAGCTCCACCTCACAACTTACTGGATTCTTCAGAGGTCTTGTACAGTCCATGACTCAGCGGGTCAGAGCTATTTTGGACCAACAGTTTATAAACATATTAGGTCATAATCTTTTGGCTCATCAGTGTTCTTATGGCTATGACTTACCCAACAGAACACACACACTCCAACCTGTACAAACACACTCGCTCCAAGTGTGTGTGTGCATGTGATTGTGTGTTCTGTGGACACTGTGCAGACCCCAGCCTGGTAAAGCCTAACACAGCTGTGAGCTGCCAGTGGAGAAGTGTGTGTGTGTGTGTGTGTGTGTGTGTGTGTGTGGGTGTGTGTGTGTGTGTGTGTGTGTAATTCACCTGAATCAGATGAACACACTGCTTCTCCACAGCACGGCTCTAATGCTCTGTTTATTTTAAAGGTTTTGCTTCTAGCAAATCATTCCTTATCTGACATTCACTTATTGCCCCTCTGGGTCACTGAGAAAAGAGAAAAAAAAGAGGGAAAAAGGAGGGGTGAGGGGGAGAACAAGGGGTGGAGCAAAGACCAAATTCATACCAAAACAGAACTGACACTCATGAAATATATATATAAAATAAATACAAATAAACAAAATATAGTAAAAAAGGAACAATATTAGACTCTCCCCCCATTCTCTCTGTGTGTGTGTGTGTGTGCTTGGTCTGAATGTGGACCACATGTGAAGTAAATCCAGTCTTTATGTGTATAATGTTCTAATATTAAACTAAGTTCACTTATGAGCTGCATTTTCATACTTCACACATCACATTTATATTAAATTCATAGAGATCCCAAATATGAATTATCATTGTCCTTGATAACTAATATTACACTATAAATAAAATCCTAAAGAAACATTGAGAGAGTGTTAATATAATAAACACAGAATGAACTATATATATATATATATATATATACACACAACAGATTTCTACTAAAAGTGATCATAAAACAATTAGGTACCAGTCTATAAAACTTACACAAACAAAAATCTATAGTAAATTTGCTGTAAAAGTACATTTTATAAAAGTTAATATAAGTTGCAAAAACATAAAACATCAATTGTATATGTGTTACAACAAAACGTCTAAAGATTTGAGTTTATAAAAGTTATAAAAACAATAAAATAAAAACAGGTATATTACCTTACAACAGAACATTTAAAGTTTATAAAAGTTTTCAGAACCTTACAAATCAATTGTATGTGTCCTACAACAGAACATCTGGAGGTAGCAGCTAATGAAAGTTACAAAAACAATAACAGTTAATTTTATGTTAGAACATCTGAAAATAGCTGTTTTGTTCACTAAAAACTTTCCAAAAATGACGTTTTTTTCTAGCTTTGTCTAATTTCATTTTCGTTCCTTGAGTTTTTTTCCCCAAAACCTCTTACAGTAAAGTCTCCACACTGATCACAGTGGAAGCTGTTTATCTCAGACATGCGGGCTTCGCTAATTACAAAGCAGAGTAGAGCTGTGTGTTTTGAAACTGTTGGGCCAAATGACAGAGCAGCAAATGTTCCCTGACGTCCTAATCGTCTTTGCTCATAGCTTTAAGCTCAGTGTGAGTGGATTAGCCTAACCATGCCAAGGCAAACCTACACCATATGGACAAAAGTATTGGGACACCTGCTCATTCATTGTTTCTTCTGAAATTAAAGGTTTTAAACAGTTTATTCTGCTTGTGTTGGAGTAACTGTCTCTACTGTCCATGAAAGGCTTTCTACTAGATTTTGGAGCATTGCTGTGAGGATCTGATTGTATTCAGCAACAATAGTGTTAGTGAGGTCAGAACATTGGATGTTCCCCACCACCACCTCGTCCTCAACTCTTCCCAAAAGTCCTGGAGAACACAGTTCAACTCCAGAGCTCAATGCTGGGGGGCTTTATACCCCTCTAACATTCACCTGGCATGATACATGATGCCAACATGCTCATGTTTATCTGCTCCAGAGAGTCTTATTCTGTTGGCAGTACTTCTCTACAGGACTAGACAAGCTGTGTGTGTATATCTGTGTCAACTTAAAGTAGCTGAATGTATTCACTAGAAGAGGTGTCTACAAACTTTTGGACACATAGTGATCCGTGAGAGTACTGTTAATAAAGAAAAGAGTGCTCAGAAGAACCCACTGCTTCAGATCTGCTACCACTTACTCAGAAATGCAACAAATTTCATTATAATTGCCCCCAATTCTGCCTCTGCTTGTAAATACTTTTTTTCTGCTCTGACAGTTCATTTATTTAGTTTAGCTTGTTGCTATGTATAGGCCTGGCATGTGAACTCCAAGATGTGTGTCATCTGCATCCCCACCGCGAAGACAAAAAGTGCTAAGATCATTATTGCTCCGCTTTTGGATGTGTTTATTTACCCAGAGAGGGCAAAATTGCCGTCCATCCACGCTTGGCAACACAGATGGCAATTCCCCGAGCTTTGCATGGTTAGGACTGTCTCACTAACAAATGAAGAAACGGAACATAATTGGCCTCCACTTCACAACCTGCAATTCAGAATTCCCCTTGGATTTTGTAATATCCCACTCAAGCAACGCAGCCAAAGCTCCCATCCTGAGATGGGACGGGGATATTGTTGTCTAATCTGTGGACTTTTTCCCACTTTAATTCCTCCCCGTAGCACAAAACATTAGCAAGCGCACTCTCCAGTGCATTAGCGTGAGCGGGTTTCTAAGCCCAAGCACAAAACGTGCTTTAGTTGGTGCCCATCAGGCAGAAACAGGCATGCCCAAACCTCTCTACAGAGGCTTAAAGTTCCCTGTAGAAAACCTGCTTCTCTGCAGACACTCATGTTTGCACAGCACTCCACAGCTGATGCTCCGGGGGATCGAGCTGCTGTTTTTGCTGCCACTTTACCATCAAGTGTTTAACCACTGCAGGGTAATTAATGAATCCTTCACCTTGTCCAGATACCATCAGACTGGTTACAAAAAACTGCATTTATACATCCTGACGTGACCATCATCAGCACCCCTGAGTTTCCCTGGATCGCTTTTATCCCAGGTGATGTGAAAATGTTCCGATTTTTATAAAAGAATTAAAGTTGGCACACCCCTGAACTACAATGAAAGCACTACAGTGAAATCTCAATATGACAAGGTACAGAATGAAATTTCAAGCATACTTTATTTATAATCACTGTATGGGCATGAACTGTTTATTATGTTAGTGTCCAGAAAGGAGCCTGTACAGACAGTACTTTTCAGTGCAGCTTCCAGTCATGATAAACTATTGCAATTAGAACACCATCACTATGGTAACAGTATCACCATAGTAACAGTGTCACCATAGTAACAGTGTCACTGGGGTAACAGTGTCATCATAGTAAGAGTGTCACTGGGCTAACAGTGTCACCATAGTAACAGTGTCACTATGGTAACAGTGTCACTAATACAACCCCAAAAGTTGAAACACTGTTTTTTACATTTATTTTGATTTTATTTTATTGCAGACAGTAAGAACCCAAGATATTTCATGTTTAACTTCATTTCCATTGTTAATATACATCCATTCCTGAATTTCAGGTGTACACATTCCAAAAAAGTTGGGTCAGGACAATGTAGGGCTAGTCATGAGGTAAAAAAAAAAACTAAATAATGATGAAATACAGGAATAGATGTATATTAACAAATTAAATAAAGTTGACCACATGACATATCTTGGGTTCATACTGTCTCCAATCATACAAAAGTCAAAGTGAGTAAGTTTTTTTTATTTGCATTTCCCATACTATCCCAACTTTTTGTTATTTGGGGATTTAATACATTTACACATTGCAGTTATGTTAATGATTATCACAGTAGTCCCTACTGGTAGACATCAGCTTACAGTACAGTAGTGGTGCTTGACATTCTTCTGTATCTCTGTACAAAGAAATGACCTAAATCTTTATCAGATTGTCACACAAGTCCTAAAAGCAGATAACGAGAACCAAATCAAACAAATGAGACAGAAATATTAGATGTGGTCATTTATTTTTTGAGGAAAAGTAATATTGCACGTCTATGAGTAGCAAAAGTATGCAAACCTTTAGGATTAGCAGATCATTTGAATGCGAAGTTTGAGTCAGATGTCAACCAATGGCATGACAAACAGGTGTACCTGCGTAGACTGTTTATTTAAAAAACAGGTATCCAGCAAAGTCTGATCTTCATAACATGTTTGCGGAAGTGTGTCATGGCATGAACAAAGGAGATGGAAAAGGTTACAAAGTTAACTACCCCAGGAGTGACTGAACAACAAAAATCATTCTAAGACCAAGGCATGTTCAGCGCCCTGCTCAATTCAGTCATGACCTGCCCAGGGATCGAACTGGCAACCTTCCGGTCATAAGACCAGATCCCTTACCAACCATGCCACAGCTGCCCCCAGCAATGGTGTGCATCCCATGGTTGCAAACAGAAAGTCAAAAAGATTATCCAAGAAATAAAACATTGCTGCTGTCTGCAGTTTACTAAAAATCACACGGACAAGCCTGAACAATGTTTTTTGGATGAGACCAAAAGACATTTTTGGTATAAAAGAAAAGTGCTATGTTTAGAGAAAGGAAAACAGTGTTTTATAGCATGAAAACCTCATTCTGTCTGTGAAACATGGTGGTGGTAGTATCATGGTTTGGGCCTGTTTTGCTGCATCTGGGCCAGGATGATTTACATCTGTGAGCTGAATCTTAAGAGAATGTGGAACATGCAGCAAGACAATAACATTAGATACACAAGTCATTCTACCAAAGAATGGTTACAGAAGAATAAAGTTCATGTTTTTTTTAAACAGAAATGTTGACGAAAGACCTGAAGCAAGCAGTTCATGCATTCCTCCAAGGGGATGTGCAGAACTGATCATCAATTACTGCAAACATTTAGATATACAGTTGTGCAGTTAGTGCTGCACAAGGTGGTAACACCAAGTAAGTTCAGGGTTCATGTCTGTCTTACAGGTTCACATCAATGCTGAGGGGCATTATACCTCTTTAGATTCATGTTTATCTGCTCCAGAGAGTCTTATTCTATTGGCAGTACTTCTCTACAGGACTAGACAAGCTGTGTGTGTATCTGTACATCTGTGTCACTTTAAAGAAGCTGAATGCATTCATTAGAAGAGGTGTCCCCAAACATGTTATAATGTAAAACTTAAAGTCAACATGAAATCAGAACTATATGTCTTGTTTTATGTCATTGGTCATATTACGTCATTTGTACCATGTTAAGTTTTGCCTTCTCTCAAAAATGTGTCTACATCACTGCATAACTGTGATGGGGGAATTAAACATTTGTATCAACCAATTAGATTACATTCAACTTTTGTCAATGTGATTTGCACACAACATAATTTGACCTCCACATTTAACTCATCCGTGCAGTGAAATAGACTACTGAACACGCTAGGCTGTGAGGACATGTGGCCAAAGCGGTGGGCTGCCCTATGTATGGCGTCCGGGGGCAGTTGGAAGTTAGGTATCCAAGGTAACTTTATGAGTCCAACATCAGGAGAGTACTGAACTACCATTCACATTCACATTTGAGGCATTTACCATTCACAGATGCTTTTAGCCAGAGCGACTTACAGTTGGAGGTTCGGTGCCTTGCTCAAGGGCACTTCAGTCATCACCTGCATTGGGATCAAACCTTTGGATCCATTTTGCTGTCCAACAATCTCTCAAAAGGGTTCTCCAACATCAAGTTTCAAAGACATCAATAGTCTTCCTGTCCTGCTTCTTTATCATCCAGCTTTCACATCCACAAAGAACCACAGAGAAGACCATCACTGGACTATCCCAAAGTCTGCTCTTTGTTTGAAGAGACAAAGGGTTACATCTGAAGATCTTCTTCAGCTCCTTCATCCTCGTTCTCAGAGGTGTCAAGTAACGAAGTGCAAATACTTTGTTACTGTACTAGAGTAGAAATTTTGGTTATTTATACTTTACTGGACAAATTTTTTTTTTACTACTACCTACTTACATTTTCATTCTATTATGGGTACTTTCTACTCCTTACATTTTATAAACAGCCTCGTTATTTCTACGTATTTTATTATCCAGATAAACTGCCCCATCCAGGAAGAGTGAACTTGATTGTGGTTGGATGATAAATATAAACATATATCATTCTGATACACTATTGGTACCTGCACGTCACGTGTGTCGTCACTCTCCAGTAAGCTCAGTACCGCAACGCAGCAGTTGAAGTTTCTAACTCGTACCTGCGGATCCAAAATCCTCCAAAAGCAACAGAAAGAGACGAAGTGTAGTCCTCAAACACGTTTATTCTGTCTTGTTTTTCAAACAAGTCCGTTTGTATTGTTTTTATCAGGATAACAAACAATGGAATGAATAAAAAAATGTTGCTTAGCATAACAAGCTACGATAAGAAAACTGCTACCTTAAACTACTGCCCTGATCTCCTCAGGGAAACGTAATGGAGTACAGAGTAAGTTTGAAATCAGGGAAAGCAATTGATTGCCAGAAAAATAAAGGATCTACTCTAAATACTAAAACAATGCTTCTAAATAACATGGAAGAACATAAAACACAAAACAGCTATATAATTATTATTAAATATACATTTAGTGCTAAATGGCTCTTAAATTACTAAAATGTTTTCATTTTCAAGGGGCATATATGCAACTGAAACAGGTAGCCAGTACATCCCCTCAAAAAATTCAACATTACCATTTTAATATCGCATTATAGTCATTACAGCTTTTAGAAAAAAATTAATTTTGGGAGTGGGGGGTGGGGTTGTACACTATATGCCCCTGTGGCACAGCCTAAGTTTTGGCATTTGTTTTCCTTACATTACTTTTACTTTTATACTTTAAGTAGTTTTGAAACCAGAACTTGTACTTTTACTTGAGTAAAAAGCTTAAGTTGATACTTCAACTTCTATAAAAGTCTTTTTAAACCCTAGTATCTGTACTTCTGAGTCATGAATGTCAACACTTTTGACACCTTTGCTCGTTCTGCTGAGAGTCTGAACTGCTGGATCCATTGTTGTTAATGATGATCCATGTAAAAGAAAGGTCTTCACCACATCAACATTTAGTAAAGTTACTGGTCTGCTGTCATGACTTTTGAATTCTGCATACTGCGCTGATTTCTACATGTACATTTACATTGGCAATGTTATCCAGAGTGACTTACGTGCTTTACTGTTTACAGAGGATAAACAGTATTCTGTTTATAGAATCCAGAAGATACCTCAAGCTTCGATGTTGCCAAATACAAAAGTCAGTATGGATGGTTAGAAACAACATCAGCATCAGAGTTTTGAATCTGATGGGCAGATACAGGCAGGCAGTGAGGAGAGCTCAGCAGAGGAGTCACATGAGTGTGTTTCAGAACATTGAAGATGAGTTGGGCCATTGTATTTTGGATCAGTTGACGGGGCCTAATGGCGCAGTAGTCAGGTAGAGAACTGATGAGGGACGGAACAAGCACCTGTCTGGTCTCTCTGGAAAGAGAAGTTCGAGTTCTCTGGATATTTTTCAAAATTTTCACTCTGTACATTAATGATATAACTGATTTAGCTCGACTTAGCATGCTAGCTAATATAGCTACAAACAGGGCTTGTGTGTGTATGATCACCACCACATGAGGAGATTTCTTAACCTGCTTCTTCCAGCATTGGTAGAATGAGGGAGCTCATTTAAATGTGATCTCCAGCACACCACAGTCGCTTCATGTGAGTCTGAGTCTCAGAAGAGATTCTATGAAGAAAGGTTTGCTGATAATGGATTCATTGTCCAATAATAACTTGGTAGTTTAGCGCTGTGCCTGTCAGAGCGCCTGAGAGGATGCAGGAGCCTGAGGCAGCCGCTGTTTCCTCCAGCCAACCAATTTGGGCTCAAGAATGAGCCCCTCAATTATTTACTTCAGTGGGTCAAAGGTCAGACAGCAGATACTGGCAAGTGAGCACCTTGCGCCATGGTTTGTGGTAGGTACACAAAATGTTACTGTTGCTCTTGTATAGCTCAGAAGATTCTCTTAAAATAAAGAAAGAAGAGGCAAAAAGGAGACGTGAGATACTTCTGGTCCAGACTGACATTATAATAATCATTCAAAAAATGTTTTTGCTAAACATGAGCAAATCGGAGCATAATGTGAGACATCATTGAGATCTAAGCTAAATTTGGCCTCTTTTTATTACTTATTTAATAAAAACTGTAGTTTGTGGAGGTAAAAAAAATGTACTCATGGGGAACAAAACGTTTACTTCTTTTATCTTTTAAAACAATGACAAAAATGTGTCTAATTTTTGGGGTGTATATATATTGGTCATATCTGTGCTTTTCTTCATCCTGAGGTCCCTAGAAGGGGATAATTACACACACAGCAATGGCCCATAGCAATTACACACCCTCCAGGCTTGATTATTTTCAGATCATCTGAAGTTATGTTTTATTTTCTACTTAAATGGACAATTAGATGGAAATTGTTTGTCTAGAAAAAGTCTCTAATGGTAGCTGGCATAAGCAAAGTGTCCGTGGCACGTTCATAGCTCATTAAGAGCTATTCAATATGAGTCTCTTGGTCTTGTTGTAATTACTGTCTGACATTACTCGGACGAGACAGCCTTGCCTACATCAAAGTACGTGGATATAATCTTTCCGTCAGATGTTCAAAACGTTTCTTGCAACAGAATGTCAATCAAAGCTGGGCTAATTATTTAGACGGGCCGTATAAGCAGAATCTTGTGGCTGAGGCAGGCCCAAAGCTAGCTTTTAAGTGTTCGGCTTGAAACGGGCAGAATAATCCCCGTCAGTGGTAACAGGTCTGCCTCGCATCAGCCCGGGAATGTGTTCAATACAGGCGCACCACATTCGTCTCTTTAACGTAAACTTGCCCAATTTCATCCGCCCCTGCAGAGAGAGAAAGAGTTTGAGTTAGGAGGATTTAGGCAAAGCATTACAGCCGGCAGGCATGTGACCACATAATTTCTCCCCGAAATGCCCTACACTTCCTCTGCCCGCCATCATTATGGCTCTCAATAACCCACATGAAAGCCCGTGGCCGTCCTGAGCCACGGAGCTGATTGGCCGCTTTGGAAAATGAGGCCATGTTCTATATCAGGGGCTTCTTGACGACATAACAAGGCCTTTTAATATTCAGAGGAAGTGGTGGGGGTCAGCCGCTTGACCCCAGGGTCTGAAGGTCACAGTGCCGAGGGGTGGCACATGGTGGAGAGAGAGGCCTAATGATTTAGATATCTGTTACACACTTTGCTCCACTCACATTACCTGCACTGAAAGAGCAGCACACAGCCTGGTTAGCTTTAAAATGATAGGTTCCCTCTTGCCTCAAATGTTCTTTAACCTTATAAAGTCAAGTGTATCATAATTAATACATAGTAGAGTTTGTAAGACATCCTCACCATCAGTGTTATGATTAAATGATATATTTTATCATTTACAACAACAATAATAATAATAATAATAATAAGAAGAAGAAGAAGAAGAAAATAAGAAAAAGCTGATGTACAGCACCAATGAAAAGTTTTTCTTCTGGACATTCAGTGGTTTTTCATGATTTAAAAATGTTCTGCATTGTAGATTAACACTAAAGTCATCTAAACTATGATTAAATACATCTGTAATTATTTAGTAAACAAACAAGTAAACAAACCAGAATATGTTTATATTGTACATTCATCACAGTAGGCACCTCTTGCTTAGATGCAGCTATCTTGGCATTTTCTCAGTCAGCTTTATGAGGTAGTCACCTGGAATGGCTTTCAGTTAACAGCTGTGTCTTGTCAAGAGTTCATGACTTGCATTTCTTGCCTCTTAATGTGTTTGAGACATCAGTTGTGTGTCTACTTTGAAGTCAAATCTAAAACATGTTTTGGTTTGTTTAACACTTTTAAGTTTACTACATGATTCATTATGTGTTCACTCAGAGTCTGTCTTCAGTATTCATTTATAATGTAGTAACAATATAAATAGAAACATTGAATGAGAAGGTGTGTCCAAACTTTTGACTGGTACTGTATAAAATCATATACATGGCTTTTGCCCCCTGGTGGATTATCCATGAACTGCATGTGCCAGAGGATACATGCAGACTTCTAAGCTTGAGTAAAAATGTAAATATAGTATAAGGGGTTTAAAAGGTTTATGTTGTGTATGTTTTTATTTCTTTAAACAACATGACGTGAGCAAATATAACACAAAACAAAACTCATATATTTAATGTTATTAATTTGTTCCCCTAACTGATCAGGAGGTAGGGGGAAAAAAAAATATTTTTTTTTTGAGTTTTCTGGCAATAATTTGATGGTTCAGGATTTACAGGGCTAATTCTACAATGCTAACAAGCAAGGGATTGTGATTGATGTTCTTCTGGTGGCGTTTTACACAAAAGTATTGTCTGAAACAAGGTGAGCATGTAGTAGGTTAGGAGTACAATGTGAAATTAAACATCTGCTCTGCTGCTGACTTTATTAGGACTGTATTTTTGATGCAGTTAAAAATGAAAACATTGTTAAAAATGGGGACGTCTGGTCATTCAGCCTAAATTTCCATATTAATTACTGATTAGCTTCATTAGCCTCTAAACTTCAGACACCAAATATGACTTGGGTGATTGAAAAAGCGGATAATTGTGCTAATTTTATTAGCATAGCTATCACTATGAGACATAGTGGAGTGAATCTAGAGCTGCCTTTCTCTAAATCTGCTTGTTTTGGGCTCTGATGTAGAAGACATGGTCCAGATAATTCTAAACTCAAGTGAATCAAGCTGAAGTGCATTTAAAGTGCCATCGCTAAAAAGTTTGCTCAGATGACAGATAAATGAAAAACAGTCAACCGCTATCAACATGCATTAGCTGTAGGCTACGGGCTCATGACTTTTGTCTGAAACGTTTTGGTAAATATTAAAGCGAATGTCAAATACTGACAATTACTGAGCAGCCCTGATTTGTTTACCAAGCTTTCTGCGGTGAAGCTGCTAAAATGAAACAGGCCGCACTATTCTGTCACGGGAGCCGTCTCTCTTCAGGTGGATTAGAGCGGTGCTCGCTTGAGTTTGCCTGAAAAAATCAGGCCCTCAGACACTTGCTGATGCGTGGCACAGCGTTGAATTTCACCTAAATTCTCCGGTAAACATGAGGCTTACGCGCTGCAACAAAGGCGTGCCCTTGAAAAATGCTTTCAAAAGCAATTTCCGTCTGGTACGGCCACATGTAAACGGAGTAATTGTAGTTGGGAAGCTACCAAGTACCAGCTGACTACAATCCTCCACGCTATGCAAGAGGCAGACTTTGAATTATACTCTTTAACTGGACTTTTGGTACAGCAGTTATAGCCTATAGTAGATGTGTTATACACTATGTGTCCAATTGTTTGTGGACAGCCCTTCTAATGAATGCATGCAGCTACTTTAAGTTGACACAGATGTACACACAGCTTGTCTAGTCCTGTAGAGAAGTACTGCCAATAGAATAAGACTCTCTGAAGCAGATACACATGAACCTGTTGGCACCATGTCTAATGCCAGGTGTGGGCTAGAGGGGTATAAATACCTCCAGCATTGAGCTGTGGAGCAGAACTGTTCTCTGGCATGATGGTCCATCACTTTTGGTGAGTTGGGGATGAGATGAACAGACAGCAGAGACCAATAAAAGCAGGATAAACATTTGATTTGAGAGAAAACAGTGAACGAGCAGGTGTTCCAACACCATATAGTGTGTAATCAGGATACGGGTGACCCAGTCTGTACTATACACCAGTTAAAATGTCATAAAACTAATCAAGTCTGATGATACGGCATCTAATTATATTTTGTGTAAAGCTCTGAATACACTTTAAAAACACCCCATTACCCACTAAAGACTATTTTTCCCCCAAATAAACTCACAAGAGCTGTTCTGTTGTTATTTGGGGACGCTGCTTCTACCCTGAAGTTACAGCTACAAGTGCTTCCTTATGGACGTCGGGATTGCTTACATAGAAAATGGCCGGTTTCATATGTACGCTTAAGAAACCAGATGTTTGCATTCAGCCCGGAGCCTAAATTTGATGCATGTGCTGTTTGGCCTGTTTACGGACGTCTATAAGGTAGAGATTAGGGGTGTTTATGCACGTCACAAGGCCGTGGTGATCACGCTGCGGTGTGAAACACTTCACCACTGTTTGAATGGGGGTCACAGGGAGTTTAAAGGCTTAATATGTGAGACTGATTGGCTAATGGAGCTGCACATATTCCCTCATTCATAAAATGTCCACACAAACCTTTCCAACCACTTTTCTTTTGCTGTCTGCTGAAGCTGGAATACGCTACGTTGTGTAAACCTGAGTGGTTTCGTACTGAATTTTAAAGCCTGTGGACCACAAGCTGAGTTATATAAGAAGGTTAAAGGATGCCAGCTCTTGCTCTAATGGTGTTCACCATTATGATCTACCAACCAAATATAACATTAACACCACCTCTTTGTGTTCTTGTACACTTCATTTTTAATAAGAGCACTTTGTCGTTCTGCCCTGTTCTTCAGTGATCAGGACCTCACAGAGCTGATATTATTCTCAGAACTGCAGTGACACTGATGTGGTGGTGGTGTGTTAGTGTGTGAGCTGCTGGAGATGTTAAACACTCACTGTTCACTCTATTAGACACACCTACCTTGTTGGTCCACCTTGTAGATGTAAAGTCAGAGACAGCAGCTCATCTGTTGCTGCACAGTGTGTGTGTTGGTCCTCTAGTCCTTCACTGCTGATCACAGGACACTGTTGGCTGGTTGGTGCACTATTTATACTCCATTAGTGACACTGAGGTGTTTATAAACATCAGCAGCTCTGCTGTGTCTGATCCACTCTAACACACACTAACACACCACCACCACATCAGTGTCACTGCAGTGTTGAGAATAATATCTGCTCTGTGAGGTCCTGATCACTGAAGAACAGGTGAAAGGAGGAGAATAAAGTACACAGAGAAACAGATGAACTACAGTCTGTAATTGTAGAACTACACAGTGAACCTGTATGATCAGTGGAGCTAAAACAGATAATGAGTGTAGATACAATTTGGTTGTGTTAATATTGTGGCTGATCAGTGTAGGTCCAAAAGTTGCCCGTTGCCTATTCAGCTGCTTTTATTGAAAACTGCAGATATAACGCTTATGTAATGTCTTTAGTAATGCATTAGTAATAGAAAGGTGCATTCTGTACATTTAACATGAGTTGGAGTAGAGTTTGTGATCCAGAACTATTCTAACATCAGTTTCTGATCTTCACATGGCTGAATACAGTCCTGTCCTCACAGCAATGTTCCAACATCTAGTGTAAAGCCTTCACTGTATAGTAGAGGTGGCGATAAACACTTTATTCATTCGACCCTTTTACAATCTTCATTTCAGAAGGAACACTGACTGAGAAGGCGTCTACAAACTTTTGCTCTCCGTTGGCCTGTAAAAAGGACTAAATTGCTCACTCGACATTTCTACATGTGTACTTTTGCTCGGTTGCCAGGTGGCTGCAGAAGCAGATATAGTGGTTACATGCTAATGTAGTAATATCGTTTCATGGTCATTTTCAGCTATGTCACGTCGCCCCATTTCTGGACCGTAAGGAAAATTAAAGCTGAAGTCTGACCTTCCAGGTTGTCTTTTTAAGTCCATCAAACGTTAAATCCACACACCACCGTGAAAAGAGTCTCTGCGTTCTCATATGCCGTCCCTGGATCTGAAATAAAAAAATAATAATAATATTTTCCTCACATGGCAAATGACCCAATTCAGAAAGAAAGGCATGTCTGAAGGTTGTATACACTGAGAGCATATATATTACCAGGCATATATGTGCACACATATATACATATTCCTGTCTCTGGGTGAGGTTTCCATAGTCTTAAACACGAGCTTCTGTTATGAAGCTATACGTAACCCAAACCTTAGTAACCAAGGATTAGCATTGGGGGCAGCTGTAGTCTAAAGGTAAAGCAAGTTTGAGACCGGTTTGTCTCCGGAACGACCGCCTGAACAAGGCACCTAACCTTCAACTGCTACCTGGGCACCATGGATGATGAGGCTGTCCATTGCTCTGATTATGTGTATGCTTATTCCACCCTAGTGTGTGTACAGTGCCTTGCGAAAGTATTCACCCCTCTTGACTTCTTACCTATTTTGCTACATTATAACCTGTATTTAAATGTTTGGGTTTTTTTTTTTTTTATTGTATGTGATGTATCTGCACACAATTGTCTAAGTAGGTGAAGTGAAATGAGAAAAAGAATAATTAAATACAGTATATATATATATATATATATATATATATATATATATATATATATATATATATATATA
>BRDA01024958.1:0-10941 GCA_036984385.1 Crenuchus spilurus
CCGAGAACTGTGACCTATCGAGATCTGTGACTTCTTCTATCAAGTCACAGATCTCAACAGGTCACAGTTCTCGGTGTAACACCTGTTACTCCTCAATAGCCTGGGCAGAGGTCCGCTCGGATTACTGTTAGTATATCAATATATAGTAACGCGTCGTTTTTAATGACCAGTAATGTCAACGGCGTTATAACGACAGGAAAAGTAATTAATTAGTTTATCCCTTTACTGACAAAATGATGTCGTTACGTAACGCCGTTATTTTTAACGCCGTTATTCGCAACACTGATCATAACCGCACATGAGCAGGTTATTTCTGGCCACGCTGTGTCCCAACAACTCAAATAAAACCAGAGGAACGAGGACAGAAAACAGTGTTTTTTCTGCTGATGGTGTTTACCAGAACTGCTCTTCAGATTCATAGTCATGTTATTATAATGTATTAATGTTCATATTCTATACATTATTGAAACTTTACATTTTTAGCTGAATCATTTACTTTTGTAATGATGTAAACAATTTGGTATGTGTCATGATTTAAATGATTCAGTTAAAATGTTAATGAATTATTTGAATAAGTAATAATGAGGCATACATAATGTTTTAGTGTTTGTGTGTGTATTAAAATCTATAATATTAATACACTTCAGTATCACCATTTTAAGTTTTGTGATACTGTATCGATTCTCAAACACTGTATTGATTTTAATCATTTACACATAAAAATCACACAGTGGCTCATTTTAAACTCCTTATTCCAGTGCTGACTGAACTGTATTAGATTTTTAAAAAATCACAATATACCACCTTGCTTAGCATAATAATAATATATATACATTAATAATATAATATACATTGAATATAATTTTAGTTTCATGATACATATCATATTGGCAGGTTTTGTACAAAATAATGTATAATGATTATAATATAATTATATTATAATTATTTTTCTAGCATAAAAATTTGACTACTCTGCAACTTAAAGAAAGAACTAAGAACAGAGGCTTAAATGTAGTACTACTGTAGCTTAGATAACCAAGTGAAATTATGTATTTTTCTTAAATAAAAATGTAAATATTTATGTTTATAATGTAAAATAATGTGCAGTTATCTTTGTAAACGTTTAAACTGCAACAAGCTTTCAAATGTAGTCTAAAAGAATCCAGTTTTCACTACAAAATTCTGAGGATACTACAGAGACTAAAGAGTGTGGTTCTGTGGGCATAGTGCTCTACTGTTCTAGTGTGGGTTGAGTAGATTGCAGATTGGTGTTGCATCCACTTTGGATGACATAATGAAAAGAATGCACGTGATACTGTCCCTTTTCATTACATTTTCACATCATGATGTATTATCACAGCCTTAATGGGGATCTGTTACTTTAAAGTGGACCCCAGATCTTGTAACATCCGAGACTGGACCTGTACAGCATTGCAGAATGTGCCTCTATGAGCCATGGATGCGCAATACAATGTTTTTCCCACTGTTGCTGTTTTAATTACTTGGTCTTTGATCCACCCTGTTGGAATGATATTGCATTAGGAAGCAGCCACTGGTAAAGTATTCAAATGTGAATTTAATTTGCACACTGAGGCTTTGGGGCTGGGCTGGGCTGGGCTTTGCTGAACGTTTAGAGTCTACTCAATGTTCTTTTTAGGACTCATTGTGTCAGTAAATACATGTATTATTAATAATAATAATAATAATAATAATAATAATTCTTCATGCACAACTACTGTAGATTACAGTCTGGCATGCTGAACTCTTCACCTTTTACTAAATGTCACAGATGAGACGTTTTCTCAGCATGTCTTACTCAGAGCTACATACTGAGACCTCCTCTGGAGTTTCTGCTGTGATGTGCTGTTCTTGTGTAATAGGCGGTGCTACACTTAGATGTCTGAGAAAGTTGTTTTCTGCACTTAACCCTTTCACTTCTCAGAAGGAGAAGAATTAGATGGAAAAACTCTTCTCTCATTGCCACTTCTAAAATAAAACCAAAACATTATGACCAATACTCTTAATACACTTCATAAGCTGTTGGTCCTCCTCGTGTCACCAAACCGGCCCTTACGGTGGATTGGACTGGTGTATTGGACTTTTTGTTCCAGCACATCAGATTGAGATCTGGGTATGGACCACTGTCCACTGCAGAGTGGATGGAGCTGTGAGGCTACTACAGAGGCTAAAGAGTAGAGGAGTAGGTCTGTATTGTTCGGGGGAGGGTAGAATAGATTGCAGACTCGTATTGCAGCTGCTTTAGATGACATAATGAAAATAATGCACGTGATACTGTCTCCTTTTATCACATTTTTGCATCATGATGCATTGTTACAGCCTTAATGGGGATCCATTGCTGGTACTGACCACCAGGTAAAGTCTTGCTGTTTCTGAGATGTTCCAGTCCAGCTGGGTGACCATAATGAGTTATGTTCAATATGAGAACAGACCTTCTCTCATTGACTACATCCCAGACCTTTACGTGCAGAATTAATACAAGATAATCAACATTCACTTCTGCTGTGAGTGGACATAATGTTTTGGTTAATTAGTGTATATTAGATTGCCTAACATCCATTAGGTACACTATATGGGCAAAAGTATTGGGATACCTGCTTATTCATTGTTTCTGTCTCTACTGTCCAGGGAAAACTTTCTACTAGGGACTCGACAAGCTGTGTGTACTTCTGTGTCAGCTGAAAGCATTCGTTAGAAGGGGCATCCAGAAACTTTTGGACATGTATATGCTCATCAGATTGCTGCACTGGTTTATATTTGTCTTTAAAAAATGTCGGTGATGAGGACAGCACTACAGGGATTTATGGGAGGAGTCAGGAATAGTGGAAGGACTATTAACAGTCTCAGATATGCAGATGACATTGTCTTATTGACCACATCAAAAGAAGAACTACAGGAGCTGGTGAGTCGCACTGAGAAAGCTGTGAAGGAATATAACATGCAGATCAATGCAGCTAAAACAAACATGATGAACACTGAGGATATACTGAAGATCACAATGGAAGGAAGAGATTTGGAGCAAGTGAACTCTTTCAGGTATTTGGGATGTAGTGTAACAAAGGCTGAGGACTGTGCCAGTGAAATGAAGTCAAGAATGGCCATGGCCATGTTGGTGATGGTCAAATTGACAAAGATGTCGAAAAGCAAGTCAATTAGTACTGACACCAAACTAAGACTGATGAAAGTCTTGGTCTGGCCAGTAGCTACATATGGATGTGAAGCCTGGACACTGAAGAAAGAGGAAGAAATATGTATTCAGGCTTTTGAGAACAAGTGCATCAGGAAGTTGCTGAAGATCTCATGGATGAAGATGATGATCACTGAGCAAGTCTATGAGATGCCAGAACTGAAAAGGAGTTAGTGATGTACATTAAATCACACAAGTTACAGTGGGGAAAAAAAGTATTTGGTCAGCCACTGATTGTGCAAGTTCTCCAACTTAGAAAGATGAGAGAGGTCTGTAATTTTCATCATAGGTACAATTCAACTATGAGAGACAAATGAGAAAAAAAATCCAGGAAATCACATTGAAGGATTTTTAAAGAATTTATTTGTAAATTATGGAAATTGTGGAAAATAAGTATTTGGTCAATAACAAAAGTTCAATTCAATACTTGTAACATGGCAGTGACAGAGGTTAAATATTTCCTGTAAGTCTTCACCAGGTTTGCACACACTGTAGCTGGTATTTTGGCTCATTCCTCCATTCAAATCTCCTTTACAGCAATGATGTTTTGGGGCTGTTGCTGGGCAACACAAACTTTCAGCTCCCTCCACAAATTGTCTAGGCCACTCCAGGACCTTTTTACGGAGCCACTCCTTCACTGCCCGAGCAGCGTATTTGGGCTAATTTTCATGCTGGAAGGCCCAGCCACGTTTCATGTTCAATGCCCTTACAGATGGAAGGACGTTTTGGCTTACAATCTCACGATACATGGCCCCGTTCATTCTTCCCTTAACACGGATCAGTCGTGCTGTCCTCTTTGCAGAAAAACAGCCACAAAGCATGATGTTTCCACCCCCATGCTTAACAGTAGGTATGGTGTTCTTGGGATGCAACTCAGCATTCTTTTTCCTCCAAACATGGCGAGTGGACTTGAGTACCAAAAAGCTCTATTTTGGTCTCATCTGACCACATGATGTTCTCCCATGCCTCCTCTGGTCATTGGCAAACTCAAAATGGGCCTGGACATGTGCTGGCATGACTAGGGGGACCTTGAATGCCCTGCATGATTTTGAACCATGATGGTATAGTGTGTTACTAATGGTTCTCTTTGAGACTGTGGTCCCAGGTCTCTTCAGGTCATTGATCAAGTACTCCTGTATAGTCCGGGGCTGACTCCTGACCTTTCTCAGAATCATCCTTACCCCATGAAGTGAGATCTTGCATGGAGCCCCAGACAGTCATCTTTCATTTCTTCCAGTTTTTAATAATTATACCAACAGTTGTTGCGTTCTCACCAAGCTGCTTGCCTATTGTCCTGTAGCCCATCCCAGCCTTGTGCAGGTCTAAAACTTTGTCCCTGTTGTCCTTAGAAAGCTCTTTGGAGTGTGATTGATTGAGAGTGTGGACAGTTGCCTTTAATAGACATTACAAGTTCAAACAGGTGCAATTAATACAAGTAATTAGTGCAGAATAGAAGGGCTTCTTAAAGAAGAACTAACAGGTCTGTAGAAGCCAGAATTCTCGCTGGTTGTTTATTGACCAATTACTCATTTTCCACCATAATTTACAAATAAATTCTTTAAAAATCCTAGAATGTGATTTCCTGGATTTTTTTTCTCATTTGTCTCTCATAGTTGAAGTGTACCTATGATGAAAATTACAGATGTCTCTTGTCTTTCTAAGTAGGAGAACTTGCACAATCAGTGGCTGACCAAATACTTTTTTCCCCACTGTATGTTATTTCAGTCATGTGATGAGGCAGCACATGAGAGCACTGAAGGAAGTGTTATGACTGGACTTGTGGAGGGAGTCTGAAGACGTGGAAGACCAAGAATAACCTGGATAACATCAAGACATGGACTGGATTATCAGGTGCTAGCCTGCTACAAGCAATGAGAGACAGAGGACTTTGGAGGGAAGTGACTTATCTGTGCAGCCCACCATCGAGGAGCAATGACGAAGTGTGACATGACATGTTGATGGTTTCAATTGTAGAACATCTGACATTCATGTGCAGCCATTTAATTCTGCACGTTTTTATGTTGTTAAAAAAATCTTTATGAGGTCAAAATCATAAATGGATCTGGAAGCTCTGGAAGCTCCTGCTTGGTCCTGACTGGTACAGAGACAGCGGTAGGTAAGGTCATAGACTCAGTTACAGGCCTTTGATCAGGACTGAGTCTCTGCTCATGATACTTGATATCAGTGCATCTTTTGATATCACAGACCACAACATCTCACTGGAATGGCTGGAAAAGCTTGTTGAGGTGACCAGCCAGACGTTCTCCTGTTTCACAGCTCACCTGACTGACCTATCATTTTGTAAATGTAAACATCGACTTCTCTAAAGCCTGAGCTCTGCAGTAGGACTACTACAGTTTTATACATCAGGTCACATGACAAGACTGTATAATCAACACCTGGATTAAAGTAAATCTATTTTGCGTAATTCAGGTCTGAACACAAACCTGTTCAGATACTTACATTTTTTTGGCTGTGTATTTCATGGCAGTTGGTTATGGTCAGGTTCAGACTGAATTCTGATGGTTGTGACTGGGTTTAAACTGAATTCTGTTGGTTATGTTCGGGTTAAGACTGAACTATTGTGGTTGTGGTCAGGTTCGGATTGAATTCTGTTGGTTACGGTTGGGTTCAGGGAGAATTATGTTGGTTACGGTTGGGTTCGTATTGAGTTCTGTAAGGTACAATTGGGTTTGGACTGAGTTCTGTCGGTTACGGTCAGGTTCAGACTGAATTCTGTTGGATACAATTGGGTTCAGACTGAATTCTGTTGGATACAATTGGGTTCAGACTGAATTCTGTTGGATACGATTGGGTTCAGACTGAATTCTGTTGGATACGATTGGGTTCAGACTGAATTCTGTTGGATACAATTGGGTTCAGACTGAATTCTGTTGTATATAGTTAGGTTCAGACTGAATTCTGTTGTATAAGGTTGAGTTCAGATTGAATTCTGTTGGATACGGTTGGGTTCAGACTGAACTCTGTTGGATATGGTTGGGTTCAGACTGAACTCTTGGATACGGTTGGCTTCAGACTGAACTCTGTTGGATACGGTTGAGTTCAGATTTAATTCTGTTGTATATTGTTGGATTCAGACTGAACTCTGTTGGATACGGTTGGGTTCAGACTGAACTCTGTTGGATACGGTTGGCTTCAGACTGAACTCTGTTGGATACGGTTGGCTTCAGACTGAACTATGTTGGATACGGTTGGCTTCAGACTGAACTCTGTTGGATATGATTGAGTTCAGATTTAATTATGTTGTATATGGTTGGATTCAGACTGAACTCTGTTGGATACGGTTGGGTTCAGACTGAACTCTGTTGGATACGGTTGGGTTCAGACTGAACTCTGTTGGATACGGTTGGCTTCAGACTGAACTATGTTGGATACGGTTGGCTTCAGACTGAACTCTGTTGGATACGGTTGGGTTCAGATTGAATTCTGTTGTATATGGTTGATTTCAGACTGAATTCTGTTAGATACAGTCAGGGTCGGATGGAATTCTGTTGGATATGATTGGGTTCAGACTGAATTCTGTTGGATATGGTTGGGTTCAGACTGAATTCTGTTGAATGTGGTCGGGTTCAGACTGAATTTTGCTGGACTACACCTGCTGTGTCTAACACAACTACAGTTGTGCTCAAAAGTTTACATACGCCTTGAACTTTTTCACATTTTGTCACCTTACAACCACAATATTGTTACAACTTATAACTGGATTTTGTTTAGAGGTATCAGAGTACAGGGGTATGTATACTTTTGCATGTCACACTTTTAAGATTTATATTTAATTAACATTTTGAAAACCATGTATCATTTTCATTTCACTTCACAATTATGTGGTACTTTGTGTTGGTTGATTACTTAAAATCTCAATAAAATACATTTAAGTTTGTGGTTGTAAGGTGACAAAATGTGAAAAAGTTCAAGGGGTACCCTTACCAAAAAAAAAGTATGTAAGTATACGTCGAGTACATGTTATTAAGTATACTTAAGTATAATAAAAATATTTCCTCAAGTATACTTTTATTTAGTAAGTACACTACAAGTATACTTGGGACTAAATTGGCCAACTTTAAGTTCAAGTACATAAAAAGTAAACTGGAAGGATACTCTATAATTTTATAATTTTACTCTAGTTATAGAGTATCCTTCCAGTTTACTTTTTATGTACTTGAACTTAAAGTTGCCCAATTTAGTCCCAAGTATACTTGTAGTGTACTTGCTAAATAAAAGTATACTTGGCGAAATACTTTTATTATACTTAAGTATACTTAATAACATGTACTCGACATATACTTTTTTTTGGTAAGGGTATATAAACTTTTGAGTGTTACTGACTTGTCCTGTGTCTGCTCTCTGCTGCTGATGTCTGTGAAGTGTTGAGTCTGTAAAACTTCAGATTAAACTGAAACTAGATATGAAATTGAACAGACTAGCTTTAAGAGCACTTGTTTAACCCTTGTCTGAAGTGGAGGAGTCGAGACGGCATCTATCTCAACATTCTAGACTCAAAACATGCTGAGTTTGGGTGACATCAGCTCCTGAGTCACTTTTACACAGCAGAGGTGTGTTTGTTGTAATGAAGGATCCTCAGCAGAGCAGAGATTATGTGAGCATTTGAAAGACTTCACATGTGTAAAACTTTGACCTTTTAGTGTAACACCAGATAAGTGATGTTCATCCACCTGTTTTAACACCACCTGCTCTGTTTAACATCAGTTAGCTATGTTTTCTCTGAATGTTGACTTTTACTTTTTGATGCTACATGAGGTCTCTGTATTAAAGAAATAAAACCAATTTTACTAAAGTCTTTTAATAAGTTGGTTTGACATCATGAGGTTTAATAACATGAGATTAATTGATTATTATTTTATTTTTGTATATAAAACAAAGACTATAATATATGAATATGTATGAAGATGCATGTATGTTACATTATTACTAATATTTAATAAAATGATGAAAACGTCTAAAACGAATGATGTAAGTCACATGGATGTTTTGTGCATTTAATGTGAGCGTCATTGGCTACAGACACTAAAACACTTCACATTTCTTCTGGTAATTGTGAAACGGTCCCTAACTGCAGGTGCCGGAGCACAAACACAAAGCTAAGCTGCTGTATTCTGGCTTCATCATAACAAGTGTAGCTTAGTAAAGGTTGTGCTTGTAGTTTGTCGTCTTCTTCCATTTCAGCACCAAACTGTAACTGTGCTGGTGAATCTGGGTTTTGTTGCTGAGGAAAAGCACAATTCTGAATGTTAAACCAACATTAAACTTACTTAACTTCAGTAAACTTACACTGTGCTTCCTGTTTACAGTCCAGAACTTTAAAAACATAATTGTTCAGTATACATTTTCTTTTAACTTTTCACTTATTTGAAAACAGCTAGTGTTTTCTTTGCCATTTTTATGGTTACCAAATATTCAGTACATCCTTAAATTTTACACAACTTTCATCTTGAAAACACCCCAGAAATCAACTCTTCCTGAATAAGAGACTTAAACATTTTTTATCCACTTTAGTGCTGACTTTTCTATTTATTTCCTGAATTTAATTCAACACAGGGGGCAAAATTTAAAGTAAAGGTTCACTCAGAAATTATACACCCTGAAAATATATATATTTACAGTGTATCGACAGGGCTGTTGAGGTGACTATTGAATTCTAATATATGCACAAGCCTCACAGCTCTGGTTCTGAACTAAAGAAGCCACTCCAGACATGATCATACCCTGACCAGACTGAGGTCAGTGAATAAAGTGTCAATTTTCAGTTTTTGCTGAACCGCTCCTTTACGTCAGTGATTATTATTTATAGGTTAAGTGTTGTTACGCTGTGGTGGAAGGTGGAGTGCGAGTTTTCTGAATGGGATGCTGTGTTCAGCCACATGCCGAGAGAGAGAGAGAGTTCCTGTGCTGTCACGTCTCGACCTGTGTCTGACATCTGCGAGGGAAAGAGGGGGATGGGGGAGCTGGAGGAGTTTCCTGTCCTATTCAGCAGATGGAATAGTCATATCTGCATGTGCTCATACACCTCATGTCTGGAGGTGGAGGCTGACTTTGCTTATTGATGTTACTGTAAATGGACACGGCTCTGGTCAGTTTTACCACAGCTGCGTGTCTGACGCTGGTGTTTTGTCTAAAAGCTTGAGGGGTAAAGGAATAATTTCAGCAGAACTATTTGTTAATCAGTTCTGTACTCTAACTTTCATTACCTTTTAAACCTAAGCAGAAAGAGAACAGAGTGTGGTGCTCAAAGTAACCACTCTGTGTGTTTTTTAAACTGGGTCTGAGAACTGCAAAAATCAAACCTGTCCTAAAAGATGGATTAATACGGACTGTTGAGAGAAAGTTTTCTAAGCTTTTAAGTAAAAAAAATGTAAGGTATTACAAAATTCCACCTTAAATGGTGCATGAAAGTTTGTGAACCCTTTAGAATGTTCTATATTTCTACATAAATATGATCTAAAACATCATCAGATGTTCACACAAATCCTAAAAGTAGATAAAGAGAACCCAGTTAAACAAATGAGACAAAAATATTATACTTACTCATTTTTTTATTGAGGAAAATTTGTGAGAGGCAAAACTATGTGAACCTTTGCTTTCAGTATCGGGTGTGACCCCCCTTTGCAGCAATTACTGCAACTAAACATTTCCGCTAACTGTTCTTTAACCATTCTTTGGTAGAATGACTTGTGTGTTCAGGGTCACTGTCTAGCTGCATGACCCACCTTCTCTTGAGATTCAGTTCATGAACAGATGTCCTGACATTTTCTTTAGAATTCTCTGATATAATTCAGAATTTATTGTTCCATTAATGATGGCAAGGTGTTCTGGCCCAGACGCAGCAAAATAGGCCCAAACCTGAAACTACCACCACCATGTTTCACAGATGAGATAAGGTTCTTATGCTGGAATGCAGTGTCTTCCTTCTCCAAACATAACACTTTTCATTTAAACTAAAAAGTTCTATTTTGGTCTCATCCATCCACAAAACATTCTTCCAATAGTCTTCTGGCTTGTCCATGTGATCTTTAGCAAACTGCAGATGAAAATGTTCTTTTTGGAGAGCTGTGGCTTTCTCCTTACAACCCTACCATGCACACCATTGTTGTTCAGTGTTCTCCTGATGGTGGACTCATGAACATTAACATTAGCCAATGTGAGAGAGGCCTTCAGTAGTTTGTCACTTCTACTCATTTGTCTAAGAAATGTCACATTCCACCTTAAATGGTTTGTCAGCTCCTCTTGCTGGTAGTAAATGTAAATAAGATGTTAACTTGAGCTTGGTGAATAGTGTTGATGGTAAATGATTTTTGGACTTAAAGCAGCTCTGTGTGTATTGATCACTGTCTGACTAGTGCTGGTTAGTGTTGTTTGTGTTACATGGTTCTAACACTGACATGGTTATTTTCTGGTTTAAAGGCTGAATGTGGGTTTATGGTGCTGTTTTAGCTCTTCTGTGCGAGTGGCGATAGTGGTGGGTGGTGTCGAGTCAATGTGGACTCATGTATGTATGAGTCAAGAAGAGAGACTGTGATGCTGACAGAGCTTAATTCTCATTGGCTAGCTCTTGTATGATGGGGAGGGGTGAATAGGAAGAGACACTCAAAGCAAACATGATCTCTATTAGAGACGACTGATCTTTAGTCTGTTTATAGATAACAGTGTATCACACACTATCAGACACACATAATCAATACTATTAGAGACGACTGACC
>BRDA01024959.1:0-13885 GCA_036984385.1 Crenuchus spilurus
TGAAGTGTACCTATGATGAAAATTACAGACCTCTCTCATCTTTCTAAGTAGGAGAACTTGCACAATCAGTTGCTGACCAAATACTTTTTCCCCCACTGTATATATATATATATATATATATATATATATATATATATATATATATATATATATATATATATATATAGTGTATATACAGTATATTTATGTAGCTATTCCCCATGACCACCCGCAATCTGATAGACAGAGGTCATTGTGAATGACTGACATAAGCCCTTTGGCAAACATTTCAATACATGTAAATATCACCACAAAACAAGGTGCTGGTAAACAATTCTCTTCACTTCAGCTTCCAGAGCTTTACTGCAAATGCAAATACTCAGTGCCTTCTGGCTGATTTGGAAATATCAGTCCATCAGTGAAAACTGAGTTCATGAGCTGTGTGAGATGTTGTTTATTTACTGCCTTTTGACATTAAGACAAGAGACTATAAATTATGAGCTGATGGCAAGAAGGGGGTGTTGTTGGAGAAAAGGCAATTTCCTAATAAGGTATGGCACCATAACAGAGATATTCTTTTCAGTGGCAACCTACGCAAACAGATGGTGTAGTCAAGGACTCAACTGACTCCTTTATCTTCAGAGACCCGATCGCCAAGCCAAAGCACATTAAATAAAACACTTCATCTCGCCTCTCATTTCCTTATTGAAAAGGATTGATTGGGATCTGCATTATGGCTTTCCTCAGCTGCAGTACAGCCAGAGACCTTGAGCTGAGAGAACTAGCTAGGGGTTATCAAGGTGGGGGTTGTTGTGGAAAAATCAAGACTGAGGACCACAGAAGTGAAGTTTCAATTACTTGAAGCCTTTATTGCTCTTAACAAAGTCTCAGTCCCAGGTGAGTCTCTCTTCCTCCCTCCGTCAGATCTCTTTCAGACCCTCATACCCTGAGCAAAGGGCCCTCCCACCAAAAAGGAAGTACAGTAAGCTGCAGACATCATCTGTGCATTTCTCAACCAGTCCCCACCATTCAAATTCAGGTCGGGGTTAGGATGGGTAACCACAGATGCTTACAGATCAAAAACAGAAATATCATGTTTGGTAGCACTCACTATCTATATCACAGATTATGTGTGCCAAAGCACGCTTCTGTCTCATAAGCACAAATCTATAAATGTTACGGTATCAGACATGTCTCAACCGCAGGGCACAAAATGTATCTTGTACACTCTCATGCAGTCTAACAGCAGTTATTAGTTACCATATAAAGGCATGTAGCCTGTTAGGAACATTCAGTACAGTGTTGTACATACATACAGTGACCATATAAGCACATGATAAGGTTGTCTCTTCCAAAATTCTCTAACAGGATATAAAAGGTTTAAGGTCTTTTCACATTATAACTGATTCCTTCCTGATGGTGATTTGCTTAGAGCCGTTTACAGTGAAAGCAACACAATACTCTTCTGTGTTTACAATAGAGCTACTGTGGAATTAGCACATTTGTGCTATCACCATATGATGAAATGTACATACAAGATAGATCTGATAAAGATTCAAGATCTTTATAAAATGCTCAAGTTTCTGGAGCTTACCTTGTGAATGAGGGTTAACAATGTTTTATTTGGAAATATCCCCAAAGCACAAACACTGAACTGCCTTTAAGTTCTTAAACTTGCATTCCAATACTAAAACTTTTTGTGCTCCTCCGTTCTTTTGTTAGAATTGTTATGAGTACTTAGTCAAATGAACGTTTTAATGAATACACCACGCCAAAGGCAAATGCAAAACATGAATACAAAACCATTTAGAATGAACAGAAAGCTCTACAAAGCAAGCAGTGCTGTTCCATTGAGTCGTTTAAAATGTTTATAACATTCTCAATAATCAGTGGTAATAAATTAGAAAACAGTGGTAATGACAAAGAAGAACATTTGTGTGAAGCGAGGCCTTCTCTGAAGTTTATTGTTGCCTCAGGAATTGCCAGTGGACATATCAAACCTTTTAACTGTAGGTAAACAGAGTCAATGGCTGTTTCCTTTTTCTTTTACTTCTGGTAAGTTTTGCAGGTAGGCAAAACAGACCTGAGAAAAAAATTAGTGCCACCATGACTGACACCTTAAACTACACTTTGTGTGAAATAGCATCAATTTTTAATTTAGCTGCTATGAATTCAATGACTGTTTGTTGAAAACTCTTGAAAAATGCCTATACAGGCAGAAAAACAGCTTTAGGTTGACGCTGTATTGCACCCGTAACCACTATGTGCACAAATGACAAATTAGCACCATGTTAAGTCTATTATTCCTACTGTCTGCATTATGTATCAGACAACCTGGGCTTGTGTACTGCTCTTTTGGGACCCATCCTGTTGAGATGCTGAGTGATATTAAACCACAGTTCCTCACCCTTCCCCTCCCTCCCTCACTTTGCCTGCTTGGCTTACCTAAGCAGAAGTGAAGAACAAAAACGGCATGTTGCCTCCTTGTTTTGGCCTCACTTCAAATAGTGCCAACCAATCAAGTGAAAAAGCTGGATAGCAGCAATCCTGACTCGTCAGCCGAAGCCCGTCGATGCACGGCCGCTATTTTTAGCTCACTCAAACATAACGTGCCACTCTTGAGCTGTCGCATGACACCCTTCTTTCTCTGCTCTAAGTGGTTTTTCAACATCCTGTTCAAACTGGAGATAAGATACTGGAATGCACATCAGTTAGATGCTCTTTCATTTTTGCTCCTGCACCTTCTTCGTAGGTTTTAGTTCTCTGGTTTTTCCACTTCTAGGTTTTGTTTACCGTTTGCTACCATGCATGCATATTTCACAAGTTCTACTAGTTGCATAACACCACATTATCCAGTGTGGCCATTGACCCTGACCTGCTTGATGCCCCCTCCACACGCTATGCGTGCATCTTTACAACTGCACATTGTGGACTTGTTCAAGTATTTTTAGATTGTCACCAGTTCAATCCCTGAAAAGTTGGACATGGCAGAAGTGCCCTTGAGCAAGGCACCTAACTCCCAAATGCTACCCGGGCGGGTGCCATGTGATAGGGCTGCCCACTGCTACAAGCATATGTTGCCTCACTGCCACCATGCACCTGTTGGGCTTGACTTTCTTTCCACTTGAAAGTCTTCGATTATCTCCCAGCTCCCCATAACAAAGCAACAGATGAGAAGCACAAAAAATCTGCACACTGAGGATAACAAACATGGGTTTCAGTGTCTCAAAACACAATGGTACAAAACAAAGAAATGAGCTAAAAATATCCACCTACATAGCCTGCCAATGTTTATATTAAAAGTGTTTAGCAAAATTTTGTGTTGTTTATGTACAATGTCATAATAAATGTTTACCTTTATACTGTTTAAAAGCAGACTCTGTTTTACAGAACGTGGTGGGTTGCCAGTTGGGCTTGTTTTCATAGAGCTGGATGCTTGTTTCTATCGTGAGATCTGGCAACACTGAAAACAACCCAGGACGCAGTTGAGTGACGATGCGCGCGAGAGAGTGAAGACGTGAGAGAAAGAGAGACACGACAAATTAGCAGTAGTTAAGCCTATGTTTTAGTTGTTGAGAAAACAACTTAAAAGCACTACATTCAGCTGGGTAAACTAGCAGTAAGTTAGTTTGGCTGTGTGAAACTGCTAGCTGGAGGTGATTAATGTTCAGCTCCAGCTAAGTGCCTTGTGGGTTGCTACTGTCAACTACACGGAGTGTTGGGGGTCTGTTTGCTCGTGGTTCCGAGAGAACAGCAACCAGATAGCGTTCTGAACTGCCGCATTGTTCAGAATTCCTCTGGCTTCAGTGGAGGACACTTTTCCATTTTGTACAGTGCACGCTGAAGGGTTGGAACAGTAAAGGACTGCCGTGCTGCTGAGTTCAAAGCCCGATAACCGAGGTAACATTTATTTTGGCTTTTCTGTTTAAGGGCCACAAAGCACCCAAACTACGTCACAAACCTGCAGCGTGTGTGTGTGTGTGTGTGTATATATATATATATATATATATATATATATTCATTCATTCATTCATTATCACACCCGCTTAATCCTTATTAGGGTCGCGGTTAGTCCCCTACCCCCTCACTGGGCGCAGGGCAGGGCATTACACTATTCAACCAAGCCCAGGACAGGGCGCCAGTCCATCGCAGGGTGACACACACACACACAGACACAGACACACCTACGGACAATTTTTTTTTTTTTTTTTTAGAGTACCCAATTCACCTGACCTCCATGTTTTTGGACTGCGGGAGGAAACCGGAGACCCCGGAGGAAACCCACGCAGACACGGGGAGAACATGGAAACTCCGCTCAGATGGGGAATCGAACCCAAGACCCCAGCGCTTAGAGGCAAACGTGCTAACCACTAAGCCACCGTGCCCCCATTATATATATATATACAAAGTATATATAATATATGTAGGGGCAGATTTAACCAACACTCTGCTGATTTTTCCGTCCAAAAACAGTGTTACACTATATTAAAAAGAGACGGGTTGAGCACTAGGACCCAGCAAAAAAACAACCACTCAGTCGGAAGCCTGTTTCTCTTTAGACCACTAAGTAATGTGTGATTGGCGGTCACTCCGTCATCATCTGGACTTTCAAACCATCCATCCATCCATCCATTATCACACCTGCTTAATCCTTATCAGGGTCGCGGTCTTGATTTGGCCTGCAGTCTGTGTTCAACTGCTTCTCTCTCTCTCTCTCTCTCTCTCTCTCTCTCTCTCTCTCTCTCTCTCTCTCTCTCTCTCTCTCTCTGTGTGTGCGTGTGTGTGTGTGTGTGTGTGTGTGTGTGTGTGTGTGTGTGTGCGTGTGTGTGTGTGTGTGTGTGCACGCGTCTACCAGTCTGTGATAAGCCATTCAAGTTTTGAGGTATAATTATGGGTAAATGAGGTCAATCAACCATACAGTCCAAACATAAGTGTAACATTCGTGTTAATGAATTGGAGTGAAGTTGATTATAAAGGTCTATAAGTTTATTAATATTTAATAATTAATATTTAATTAATTATTCATATTATTTTAATAATAATAATAATAATAATAATAATAATAAAAATACTAATAATAATAATTTTATAGTTATTATTAGTATATTATTCATAGTAACTAGTAATTCATAATAAAATAATAATAATGTTTATGTAATGTTTAAAATGTATGTATAATAATTAATATTTATTAATAATCAATAATAATAATTTAACTTATGTTTAAGCCTGTACCGCACCATAACCATAAAAAAGAATCTGAAAAATCATGGCCCCCAGACATGACATTGCTTGGGGCCCCAGAACTTCTAAATCCACACCTGTATATATGTATGTGTGTGTTTTTGTGTTTGTGTGTGTGTGTGTGTGTGTGTGTGAGTGCGAGTGGTAATAACCACATTCATTTTATTTTATTTGTTTATTAAAATCTGCTACTTTATTGAAATATACTATTCTCTCCAGACTTGTTTAATGTGCAAGTAAAAAAGTTGAGTGTCTAGTGTATAAATAAGATGAGCCCAAACTCTGGTATCATATTAAAAGATACAACTAAGTTTCAAGAAAGAACCTAGAGCCCCTCACATCATTAACTTTCAGTGTATACTAATGTAAAGTAATGAGGGTGCTACACTTCCTTTCTTGTTTATTTTATATAAATAAACACTACAAAGCCTGAAATAGGGTAAACTGAAATGAATATTAGTTTGTCTTAGAGTTATGATGCTCACTCTGTTTAGTCCATCTTTATGCAGTAGCTTTTTCCCCCTTTTCCTGCCTTCTTGCTGCTGGATGCCACAGTGTTTGGCCAGTAGTTATAGCCAGGGCTAGTGAAGTGGATTGGAACAAATCAAACTGCCTCCCAGTATGCATGAACACACCCCTACAGTACCTGGCTGAAATGAGCCATATTTTTCACACAATGGAGTCATTGGACAGACACTATCATTGCATTTCATGGGTCAGGAAGGAGAACTCATAGGGGCCCTTTGTAGTAATTAAGTAGTGCATTATTGGAAATGGGTTGGATGGAACAGTGTGACAGATGGGGTGGCACACAGAGAATAGAGTGTTTCCACAGCAAATGCAAGTGTTGGTTATTAGTAATTGAGATGTGAGAGAAGGGAAGTGAAACAAGGCTTCTCTTCTTCACATACTCAATGCGTGCTCGAGCAGAAAAGAACATGGACGGACCCTTCGTGCTTGTTCCACAGTGCCCTACCATGGGTTCATGGCAACTGCAAAGCTTAAATGCAAGATGTCAAGTTCACTCTCTGGAAACAAGCCATGTTGTTATATGCTAGGCTCAATTGAATTAGCCCCCTCCAGTATACACACTCATAAAGCGTTCAAGAGCAATAAAGCATTCAGGCTAACTGAGCTTGCTTTGTAAAATTAAATAAATAAAAAATCTAAAACTATATAAGTGTCCCTGCAGTGCTAGCATTTGTGAAACTTAAATGGATGTGCTTTGCCAAGGGTTTGCAAAGCGCATGCTCGTCAATTAATTATTGTATCTTTCACTTCTGTAGTAAGTTGATTGGAAAAGTGATACTGGATGAACTCTACCACTTTGCATAGTTGAACTCCGTTCAGAGTCAAGGTGATCCAGAGTCAGGAATGTTGGATCTGAACTCTTTGGGGTGGTAGATTGCCAGGACCAGGATTGTGCATCCCTGACATAGAATAGTGAGAGTGATTTGCAGTGCATTTTAGTTTGCATCTGGTAACTTATACACATCTTCAGGATGCTAAAATAATGTAAAACATCTGACACACTTGTAATGAAATGAGAACTTCCTCAATCTAGCAAATGTGTTGACAGAAAATTGCATCAGGGAGTGAACCCAATCTCTCCGAACCAACGCATCTTACAGACTGGAAGAAAACACTTGTCTCTCAGGTAGAGTATTAAATGCTATTCAGCTGACAATTTACTGAGCACAGGCGGAGTTCTCTCCTATCAAGTGCTATAAAATGCATGTCATTCATCAAAACAGCTTGAACATCTACAGAAGATGCACATTTGGTCTCTCTAAACTGTTTTCTATAATGTATTTGTGGGTTTGGACAGTTGATGGCGAAGGCCACGTATTTGCAGGATTATTCAAACTACTTCTGCACAATCGTTGAACTTCAAATCATCATGAGTGGTTAAAAATAACTCACCAGATTTTTGAATTGTTACTGGGTGGGCTTTTAATCCAGCACTTGAACATTTTGACATGAGGGAAAAATGTGAAGTGCTCTGTTCAGGCTGCATTGCTGGGGACTTTTGTAGCAGAGCCTAAAATAAGCCTGTGTTGTGACAAATCTGCATTCTTTTGTTATTTCTGTCTCTGAACTTAGATAATGCAACAATCATTTAAATATTAAGGTGCCAGAAAGCATTATTTTGGTAATAGAAGTAATAATTTTGGTTCTGTAAAGAACCACATAATAGATGATTATTTAAAGTGAAAAGTATTTTTTTATATATTTTTAACACTTCAGAAAAATAACACATGCTTATAATTTACTGCTTTGTCACTTAAAAACTAAGAAAGTTATGAATTTCTGAACATAAACAGACCCTGGACCTGTTGGTGGTCCAGGCGATTTAAGAGGTTAAAGAATTCACATGTAATGTAATGTCATATACATATAATGTATACTCTAAAACATGTATGTTCAATCAAGAACTGGATAGGATCATGTGTTGTTCCTAGGAATTCAAAACAGGCCCTTCAGAAACACTCTGAAACACTAAACAGGGCCATGGCACTTCAGTGCAACTAAACCATATGGCAAAAAAGTATCAGGCTGGAACCACAGAAATCTGCAGTCTGGTACATGCAATAATACATCTCCCTGGACCTAGTGCCTTATTGTGACCTAACATTCCCCTGATTTGCAGTAAGCCTCCTCCACCATTGGAGGTAATGATTATTTCAAAGTATGTCATTTTTATGCTCTTTTTGTGGCATAACATGCAAATGTACAAAGCTCTCTTGGTGCAAGCAGGAACCTGCTTTTCATTTGATGGCACATGGATATTCTGCAATCATGGCTTTTGATTACTCTCACACACTATTCTAATCTGCTGTGCATGAGTGGAGAAGTAAATGGTTCTCTCTCTCTCTCTCTCTCTCTCTCTCTCTCTCTCTCTCGCTCTCTCTCTCTCTCTCTCTCTCTTCTCTCTCTCTCTCTCTCTCTCTCTCTCTCTCTCTCTCTCTCTCTCTCTCTCTCTCTCTCTCTCACACACACACACACACACACATTCTCTCTCTCTCTCATTCTCTCATGGTCTCTCTCTCTTCCTTTATTTCATTCATCCAAGCAAAGACGTCCAGATGGTGATGTGCTCTCTTTCTATCTTTTGACTATTTGTACATTTCTAAAAACTGCTGGATAGTACCCCCCCCCCCAAATGCTGGCTTGAGCCTGTTGGGTAATTTCGTTGTGTTATTTGCACAGTGGTGGGTAGTTTTTCTTTTTTATAGCCCAGCTGCTAGTTTAGTGATTGTTTCACAGACACAGTGTCACAACTCAGCCTATGGGTCAATTTTCAACACAAATTAACATAAATTAATCAATTTATGACATAAATAAAAAAGTAAACCTCCATAAAATATAGCTTTCTATTAAGTGTTTCACAAGAACAAATGGTGTTTTAAAGTTTCAAGTAAAACTACACTGTAAACTATATTTTCAGGCTGTAATATTTGGGTATTTCTGTACCCCAGGAATGCTGGGTCAGTTTAACCCGGCATGTGTTCTGCTGGGTTATGGAAATTACCCAAAATGGGCTGATTTTAAGCTTTTAAGAGTGTAGATAGAGAAAAAGTGTGGAAAACATCTGGATGCCGATCTCGTTGAAGATCAAACACAAAAGTGGGTAAATATGTGGCATATGTGACAGCAAAAGTAGTGTTTCATGCAGGATAAGTGACTGACCCTGAAATATAATGCAGATAGGTCTATAAAATCATACAGGCAATGCAGGACCCAGTGGTGAATGTTGCAGGCAAAGAGCTGCCTTCAGAGAGGCTTTTCTCTGTTAATCTCTGCACCACCCCCCACCCCCCCGCTCATTGCTTTGTATTTACACTGAATATTCTAATTTTTCTCTATCTACCTCATTCTGAGACTAGTCTTTTAGAGGGCTTTGCTATGTCATATTCACAAAGATGTTCAACTACAGATACAGACAAAAATGCCATCTATAGTGCTTATCATAATTGTGAAGGGGTTTTTGTATCTGATCATCAAAGGATCCAAAATCTAGTCTAGTTCACTCTTTCAGACATTTGGGGATATGGCCATTGAGCACACAAGTGTTATGTGTATACTGCTCAACACAATATGACAGATTTGGTCTTGTTTCAAAATCTAATTATACCTCGGGAAAAAGGTATAATTTTGCATATTGTTGGGACGTAGTCATTATATCATTTGTGGAGCACAAATGTGTTTCATTACACCAGGGCTCTTTGGCGTTCTTGTTATTCATCCATGCTATTCCAAAAGTCTGGCATTTTTAATTATTTGGTGCTCTTGGCTCAGTCGCACACCTGCTTTTGCTTTCCAAAGATCTTCCCCAGTCACACAGTACAAACTTCTGTCTTTCAAATATGAACAGGACACATTGGCATTGAGCCTACAGGTGGTTATATACAACACAGTGCATGAACATTCACATGGCTGGTCTAAAGTTGCTGTTTCTTTGGCTGAGCTACCCCTCTGTTTTTTATTTATTTATTTATTTATTTTGCAGTTGTAATGGCATACATCTGAGCACCTTTTTCATAAGCAGGCCTCTATGAGGCACTGACATTGGGTGGCCCAAAGTCATGAAAACATTAAATGATATCCTATATAAACAATTGCTGCCTTCCAATTTAAGCTATTATAAAAGTGCCGTACTAGATAAATGGGCTTTCAAACTTACCATAGTCACCAAAGTTGCTCTTTGTATTTGACAATGAATATGTTGTCTTTAAATGCATAGCTGAGGAAGTAGAAGAGGTAAAAAGTGGGTGGAGCCATGTCTTGCATAGAATATTACATGTTGAATGTGCCATATGTGTAAAGTAAGACCAGATTTATCGAAGAACAGAGTGAGATGATAGTCAATAAATAATAATAATAATAATAATAATAATAATAATAATAATAATAATAATAATAAACAGCATACACAATATAAAAAAGTAAAATTCATAGTAAAAGTAAGATTAAAAGAAGATTTAGGTACTTATTTTAGCAATCTATAGCTTCATCAAATATATAGTGGCATGCAAAAGTTGGGAACCCTTGTTAAAATTCCCTTTTTTTTCTTTTTTTTTTAAAATCAGACCAAGATAAATAATTTCAGACTTTTTTTCATCTTTAATGTGACCTATAATCTGTACAATTCCATTGAATAACATACTGAAATCTTATAAAGAAGAAATATAAAAAAATAAAAATACTATGTGTTTGAATAAATTTGGACATGCTCTTGTAATTGATAACGTGGCTGTGTGCAGAATTATCTAATCACATTCAAATGTATGTTAAATAATAGTACACAACTGCCATCATTTAAAGTGATTCTGATTAACCCCAAATTAAGTTCAGCTGTTCTAGAAGTGGATAAAATGTCACAACATTGACATTACCAAGAATTGGACTTCTCTCCAAAACTGATGAAAAGACAAATAGAAACCTGGTTCAAGAGACTCACAAAAGTCATACAACAACATTAAAGGAGTTGTGGGAATTTCTGGCAAGTAGTTGTGTAGTACATATGACAATAATCTCACATTCATAGGTCTGGGCTATGGGGTCGGGTGGCAAGACGGAAGCATTTTTTTTTTACAAAAATAACATCAAAGTTTTGCTATATTTTACCAACATTTTCTATGTTGATATGGTCTGAGGACATTTTTAGCCATTATTCCAAAAGTTATATTTGAACTGTTTTTTCTGCAGCTGGATCTGGGACTTTAGTCAAAGTGGAGAAAATTATGAACTGTTTCAAATATCAGTCAATTTTGCTACAAAACCTTGAGGCCTCTGCTAAAAAGCTAAATATGAAGAGGATTTTCACCTTTCAGCACAACAGTGACCCAAAGCATACCTCCACATTGACAAAAGAATGGCTTTGACAGAAGAAGGTCAAATTTTTGGAATGGCCCAGCCAGAGCCCAGAAATGAATCGAATTTAAAATCTGTGAGTTGACCTGAAGAAGGTTGTACAAAGGAGATGCCCTCACAATCTGACCAATTTTGTTTAAGTTTAAGGATGTCCATATTTATGCACTTACATTTATTTTACTTCTTCATTTTTATTTTTTCACTCTAAAAGGTTTCAGTTTTATTATTTCAATGGTGACATTAAAGGTGAAACGTGAAAAGTGAAAAGGTGAAAGTTCTGAAATGATTCATCTTGGTCTGATTTTTTTTATCACAAAAAAACTGCCATTTTCACAGGGGTGCCCAAACTTGTGCATGTCACTGTATGATTGGACACTGCATACTGAGGTAATTTCAACTTGTGAAGATGAAAAACCATGCTAATACACCCTGCCATGTAATACTATTGCATCTAAACTTTGTGAGGGCTCTGGTTGAGTCATTGTAGAAATGATTAACAATGAATGATGTAGCCATTGAAATTTCCTGTGAGCAACAATCTCATCATATGCTTGTGAACAATGCACAGTTTATCACATTAGCATCTCTCAGTTACACAAATTACAGATATTAGCTACATTTGGATAGATGGATTTGGATACATGGATACTGTTGCAAATACTTTACAAATAGCATTTATAAAATGCATATGTTGCTATGCATTGTAGAGCATGGTAAGTGGTCTTATAGGTAGACAAAAGTTTTTCATTTTTACAAGTATTATATGACCAGTTAACTGCTAACCTAGCTGTCTAGCTAATATTTGGGACTATCTGTATTAGGACAAGCTGAATGCTAATGTATTTAAATAGCTGAAGTTTACTTGCGTCCATTGTACTAGTTATATTAAATTATATAAATATAAATTATAAGGCTCTGGGGCTTCATCAAAGTTGTTGCCCTCGGGACAGCCATGACTTGATCTGGAGGTTGAACTCTTGAACTCCAAGATCTGGAGGTGGTTTGCATTACTGCACACTTATAATGTGTTGGCTGGCTAACATAAAAAACAACTATATGAAAGAAGCTAGCATCAGTTTCTAATGAAGGAGTTGGGACCGATTCCCTTTTATCAGAACAACAGCCCCTCAAAATCTCTGTTGGTGTCCCTGACACAGCGCCACACATGCAACGCTAATCTCGAGTAATGACTGCTGAGATTCAAGTCATTTTGCAGTGCAGGTGCTGGCTCATAAATTACACACACATATACACAAAAATCACCTCTGGACTTAGTAGCTTCAGAGCAGCTGTGAAGAACGCATGAATGCTCAGGCTCTTCTCTAAGTATGATATATGGAATAATAATATAAAAAAAACACAGAAAACTGACAGATTGCTTCTTCACCCTCAACACAGCAAGTGTCACGACAAAACATCTACATGCCTCCATACAACCTTCTGTCAGATAATTGTTCTCTTGTAGAAAGAAGAAGAAAATGGGGAATAAATAAATAAATAAGTTTTCTACCCAAGCAATTATTATTCCTACTTTGGGATAAGATGATTGACTAAAGGAGACAAGATCAAAAGAAAGACTTTGACAGGAGTCTTGCAGTTTCTTAAATGATTGATGGCCTATTGTGTTAGGGTGGCACTCACTGAAGCTGCATATGTGAAGTCTCTCAGAATGAGTTTGCAAATGTAAGAGCTGGTGATATTGTAAGATTGCTATTTATTTGTTCCAAAGCCACCATATGGGTCGTGGTGCCTGTAGCGATACTTCCTGATTTTTTTCCACAGCCGAATTAGTTCTCAAGCTAATTGGAACATCAACAAACAGACACAGATTTCTCTAGCCGCAGCTCACAGACTGTCTTCCTCAATTTTTGCCTTTTTAATCAAATGTGAAAACGAGAGCATGGCAGGGCAAGTGAGGACAACTGCTCATCTTTTCCAGTTTGTGTTATTGAGATGCTCACAGGATGCTTACAGCAGGAACAATTGCCCATATTCACAAAGCTTCTTAACGTGAAAGTGTTGATCAATGCTGAGTATCCTCTCATTCTTATTAAGGCTTTACTAGCTATAACACCTCTTGGGTAAATGCTATTCTTCTGAGAAGCTTCCTGAATATGGGCCATTGAGAAGGTATAATGAAAAACCCACATTATTAAATACTTGCACTTACTTTTCAAGTGGAATTCAGTATGAACCTAGCAGAGAAGGTACCAAATACCAAATTAGTTACAAGATATAATGTATATACAGGGGTTAGACAATGAAACTGAAACATCTGGTTTTAGACCACAATAATTTATTAGTATGGTGTAGGACCTCCTTTTGCGCCAATACATCGTCAATTCGTCTTGGGAATGACATATACAAGTCCTGCACAGTGGTCAGAGGGATTTTAAGCCATTCTTCTTGCAGGATAGTGGCCAGGTCACTTGCACCAACAATTTGTCCTATTTTGAACTCTGGTATGTCACCCATAATGTTGTGTGCATTGTAATATACTATATAACTGTGCTCTTACCTGCTAACTGAACCTTCACACTCTGCAATTAATGAAGATTGGCAACCAGACTGGTCCAATTTAGCCATGAAACCTCCCACACTAAAATGACAGGTGTTTCAGTTTCATTGTCTAACCCCTTTATGTACAAACCAGATTCCAAAAAAGTTGGGCCACTAAACAAATTGTGAATAAATGAATGCAATGATGTGGAGATGGCAAATGTCAATATTTTATTCGTAGTAGAACATAGATGACAGATCAAAAGTTTAATCTGAGTAAATGTAACAT
>BRDA01024967.1:0-12219 GCA_036984385.1 Crenuchus spilurus
CTCTCTCTCTCTCTCTCTCACACACACACACACACACACACACCCACACACAAACCCAGTACTGGCTGGAGAGGGTTAACATGGCTCTACACTCCATCCTTGTTGATATTCCTCTCTATGCCCCTCTCTCTGTCAACCCATCTCAAAGCAGGAGTCAGACGCCTTTTGTAAACTAAATTACATAAGCTGGCAAAGTACGGCCATAGACGTCCATGGCTGAAAAACAAAAGCTCATGTATATACTACCAGGCTAATCCCTCTTTAAATCACTCATTATGTAGCATTGAAAAGCAGAGATAAAATGATTAACCTGCTATTGAAGAAGATTCAGGATGTCTCCTCTTACCCTTACTGACACCATTGCCAACTAATGCTTAGCATTGCAAATAGCTCAGCGAGTACATTATTCAGGTTGAAGTGAGGTGAGGAGGACAGCAGGGGATGGGGCTGGTGGGATGGGGAGGGGCTTGAGAGAGGAGGAGCTGGAATGGGTGATACAAATTAAAGCCTGAAGACGAGGGGTTTAGAGGTGATGAGACGATTTACCATTTATGAAGGCAAATTCGTTCTCTAAGGGCAGTTTGAGTGTGCAGCCATGTCTCCTAGGAGAGGACTGTAATGTGATAAGTAATCTAGTACATTTAATTTTGTTCTATTAACACACCTGTTCCTTTCTTCTCCGTTTGATGTCATTTACTTTCAACAGTGTAACATGCTAAAGGATTAAAGTGTGGAGCAAGACGCATTATGTTGTCTTGTTTTCTGTTTATGAAAAGAGTTTAGGTAAGAGAAAAAGCCACAATACACTCCCTTTTATTGGTGCATCGTGTAGCGTCTTATTTTTGTATGTTGTTGTAGATCTGTAATCAGTGTCTCTCAGCTTAGCATTTGTACTAATATCCAGACAAGTAGGACATCTACCTCTGATCATTAACAAGCAGATACCATAAGGCAGGAAAGAAGACGAAAACAAATGAGGGCATGAACACCTCAGAAGTGTAGACATGAGCTGATGTGGTGAAATCCAGAGCTTCAAGGGAAATGTTCTTTTAAGAAGTCTTTCTACTGTTCTGTAAATAACAAGCGCTGTTCTTCCTGCTGGATCTTAAGCCTTACTCAAGCCGGATTAGATTAGATTAGAGATATTATAATTGAATGTATTATCACTGAGATTCTGAGTTCAGTCCTGTATGAATCTGCAATGACCACAGATTGTAAATCTGACAATAATAATTGTGGAGCCAATCGCCTTCTGTAATTGGCTGAACCAGGAGTTCCAGTCTCCCTCATGCTAATGGAATAACAAAATCCACTAATAGACAAGGTCACAGTGTGTATTGTTGTTATCACATTGTAACACTGACTACAAACACCTCAGAAATGATGTTTCAATCTGGGCAATCTGGAAATTTCTGAAATTATACAGATACTCTATTCCATACCCCATTCACCAGTAAAGTCTCATTTGTAAGACTTCCTCTAATAAAACTAGTCCAGTTTGTGTAATGACTTGGAGTTTTCCATGAGCAGATGTAAAAAATGACAAGCTGCTACTGTATTTTTTTTTTTATTTTATTTTATTTTCTGTTCTTTGAACTGTAAAGTGCATTACAAATAAAAATTATTATTATTATTTTTATTATTATTTTTATTATTATTATTATTATTATTATTATTATTATTATTATTATTATTATTATTATTATTATTTTGTATTATTATTATTATTATTATTATTATTATTATTATTATTATTTTGTATTATTATTATTATTATTATTATTATTATTATTATTACTGTGTATTATTATTATTATTATTTATTATTATTATTAATAATTTATTTATTTATTTATTTATTTTTTATTATTTTCCTGCTGTTTCCATAGTCATATTACTCAACTAGAGTGTTGATACACTTATCACACATACTGATCTCACTCCAGAGGGCTAAATAATGAGTGAATACATATGCCACAGCCAGCTTTGACAGTGACAGGCACATAATGATGTATTAATGCAACTACAGATGGTAAAATCATTCAAAGACGGAGATAAATGTTATGTGCCACATCCTCAAACATAACCAAAGGAACATCATATAATGTAAACATTTGGAAAGAACGAATAATTCAGCTGTCATCCTGATTTGATCTTCGATGGTAGTGGTCACCAACAAATCCAAGATTTACCTTCTGTATGTTTCACCACAGGATCAGGAATCAGAATCAAGAGTCAAAATAAGGTGACCACTGTTTCATGATGTTCACTCACTGACCACTTTATGAGGTGCACAGACCTTGTATCTACACTCATTTTTATCAGCTCTACTGACCATAGAGAAGCGCTCTGTAGTCCATCTGTTTCTCTGTATACTTTATTAGCCTCCTTTCATCCTGTTCATCAATACTCAGGACCCCAGTAGAGCACCTATTATTTGGGTGGTGGATCATTCTCAGCACTGCAGTGACACTGATGTGGTGGTGGTGTGTTAGTGTGTGTTCGAGTGAATCGGACACATCAGAGCTGCTGATGTTTTTAAACACCTCAGTGTCACAGTGTCCTGTGACCACCAGACTACAAGGTGGACCAACAAGGAAGGTGTGAAGTGGACAGTGAGTGAACAAACTGTTTAAAGTCTCCGGCAGCTCTGCTGTGTCTGATTCACTCTAACACACACTAACACACCACCACCACATCAGTGTCACTGCAGTGCTGAGAATGATCCACTGCCCAAATGATAGCTGCTCTGTGGGGGTCCTGATCATTGAAGAACAGAATGAAAGGATGTAAAGTATACAGAGAAGCAGATGGACTGCAGTCTGTAATTGTAGAACTGTAAAGTGCATCTATAGTTAATTGAGCCATAAAAATGGACCCTGAGTATGTGTACCTAATGAAGTGGCTAGTGAGTGTATTCTGCTGTCTGGCCATTCTGAGCCATGCCCTTAGAAGACTTCAGAAAGTCTGAACACACCCCACCCCAGTGGACCTTTCCTTTGTGGTCAGCTGAGATTACTGGAGCATGAGCATGTCGCTCTCAGTACTTAACAACGACTGCACGGCAAAAGCCATTTTGCACAGCACTCAAAAGTTCTATCTCAAGGCAAGAAGCCCTATCAGACTCCAGTGTGTAGCACATGGCAATCTACTGTGTAATGGAAGATAGAAGGAGCATATTATAAAGAGAGATAGAGGAAGGATGGGTCTATATTTTACTGTCAAAAGAGTAGCGACATAGTTCACGCCATGGAGCCTCGTGGCTTTGCTTTTTATTTGATATGACATGTTTGACTAAGAGTACAGTAAGTGCACCCTCTCTCTCACTCTCTGTCTCTCTCTCTCGCTCTCTTTTTTACATCAAGAGCAGGAGCATCCAGCAGGAGTGAGCGTATGTGTGCTGCTCCTCGGCCTTCATGACTTGAAATCTGTTCGGTTTGTGTGAGGAGTGAGGAGCGAGGCCGTGTAGCAGCAGTGTAAAAACATGTTTATCTGTTATCGTGTGCTGCCAGATTTCCCTGGCACATAAGCTCCCTCTGCTGAAAGGATCTGCCTGTAAGCCCCCGACCCGGCTTTCTACTCACTCTATCTCTGGATTCAGGACTCCTTTTTTTACACATTCCTCAAGATTTAGCCATTGCACTTCTCCTACACTGCAAAAAAAATATGTCAGCATGTGAAATCGCCTTAAATCTGGTTAATTTATCTAATATTCCCCACCATCCCAGCAAGCACTTAACCTTGTTTAGGCATCAAAACAATGTTTTGCCAAAACGTTTAAAAGACGTTTAATTTTCACCCAGAATGAATTTTTTTTTTAAAGTTTGGGGATAACGTTGCCTAAACATTAGGATCTAAACATTCCTAAAACGTTCACAATGTTTAAAACGTTTTAGCAAAACATCGTTTCAATGCCTAAACAACGTTAAGTGCTTGCTGGGTGGATATCAATATTGTAGTTTATAATATTTTATTGGAAAACCTGATCTAAATGAAATTAAACATTATATCAATGTTTAGGCCAGATATTTATTAAACCTTTATAGTAAAACGTTGTAGAGACGTTTAGTTTTGGTTGGAAAACGTTCCTGGTGTATCTGGTGAAATATCAACGTTATTTCAACGTTTGTGTGCTTGCTGGGATGAGATTGTAAGAATGTTATGCAATCATTGGGCCTCATTCCTCAACATATTTATTTGTTTTTGTTCTTAAATTTGTTCTTAAATAATATTTTAATGCAAATCCTATAATGTTATGCAACCGTAGAACTGAAGAAGACGCATTAACAAGTTTTATTGCACAAACATGTCAGCACTCAAATGTGCGTAAGTGTGAGTGTAGATTCTGTGCTTACATACAAAAAATGAAAACATTGGCAAATGTCAGCATTTTTATTGTGGGTGGCTTTTAAGAAAAAACAAACAACCATCTAGGGAACGTTTGGTGAATGAGGCCCACTGAACCTTTACCTACTGCAGCTATCATATTTCTTTAATAAATAGTCACTAAAAATGTCTTAAAAAGTGAAAAATCATGATAACTGTAACTACTTAACCCTTGAGTTGTCTTAAAGGTCAAACATGATCCACTACTATGCTTGCCAGTAGAGAAAACCTGCTAAATTATCTACTTTTTAACTTGAAACTTGACTTTTCAGAACTACAGTTCTACTACTTTGTTAGGCTCTTACTACAAATAATATTAATACTTTTGTGGTGTCTTTTGATGTTTAAGCTGCGTTATTTTAGATGTTTAGTGAAGGCACATCATTTTTTAGCCTTATTAGGGTAGTTAAGGCTACACAAGAGTTAAACAGCTAATGATTTGCATTGTCCTGTTCAAAGAAATACATGTGTTTGGTATAGATCCCTTTTTTAGGTGCTGTTCTTTATATATTCTTACTTGTACATCCTCTTGTAGAGGACTATCAGTTGTAAAACCAACATCAGCAGTATTTTTGGCATGTTTATCTAATGAGAAATAATGTTAAATTGTAAAGATAAATATTCAATATATTATTTTCACTTGACAAGAAATATTTCTTTGAATTTGTTAAAATCTGTATTCTTATATTATTATTATTAAGTTAATTCCAACACCTAGCAACCATATGGATGGTGTGTCTCCACAACATCATGCCTTATGTTTGGATCTTCAGGTTTCTTAAGCTCCTTGGAGTTTTATTTATTGATTATTCTGAGAGGCGGCCAATCAGAACACGAAGGGGCGTGGTTATGATAATGTTGAATTTTATTTTTATTCTTTTTTATTACCACTCTGGCACTACTCCGCTTCTAAAGCAGCTTGTGGTACTTTTTAACTTCTAGATTCTGTTCTTAGAGTGTCTTACAGTTTACATGTTATAAGAAGAGAATCTAAAAGTTAAAAAGTACCACAATCTGCTTTAGGAGCAGAGTAGTGCCTTGAGAATAGAATAAAAGTAAGGTCTATATAAATGGCAGAATATTAAAAGATGCTTTGAGAGCAGGATGTGAATGAAGTTATGAAAACTGAAGCTTGCTAGCTCCCTAACATTAAGGTGTCATGAGAGTAGAGGCTCTTTTAGTATTTCATGCATTTGCTAACCTCCATCCATTACTAGACTAGTTGGGTTAGCTAGTTAGCATGTTATGGTTCATTTCAAGGTAATAATAAGCAGATAGTCAGCTAGCTATGCTAACTAGCTTGCTAAACTGAGCAACTTTGGAAGCACAGGATATGGTGTAGTTTAAAATATGGGAGGACAGTATGTGAGCTTGCTGTTACAGCTTCACTTTATTTTGCAGTTTGTTCTTCCAGTGGAAAGCTGGTTGTTCTGCTTGCCTTCATACTAGCAATGATGGTTTAGCACCGGATTCAACGTAATTATGACCACGTCTGTCCGTGTTCTGATTGGTCGCCTCACAGAACAAATTGTATGCCCAAAACTGCCCTCAGAAATATTTCAAGAAATAAAAATCCAACCAGCATTTCTTAATGGCTCATTTACGATTCCTGTAATTGTATCCATCCATCTTGTTGCTGATCTTTTTCCTGTTTTACCTTCAACTGTTCCAGCATTATTGTCTTCTCATGTGAACTGGTTCTTCTCATAATGTGTCCGAAATAAGAGATCTTCAGTTTGGTTTTCTGGGTTTGAGACTGAAAGGTTGTCAGCTCAGTCCCCTGATTTGGCTCTAAACATCCACCTCACTCCCAACTGCTCCCCAGGTGATACAGCAGGTGACTGATAACTACTCTAGGTATGTACAGTATGTACTCACTGACCACTAATGTATGTGTGAGTTCACTCCACATGAGTTAAATGCAGGAATCAATAAAAAGTACCTCTCTAGTGAATGGTGATGTATAATATGGTCGAGGATCCATTTATTTGTTATCTTTGCTCTCCAGGGTTCTTTCAAACGTCTTCTCCAACATCAAACGTCAAAGGCATCAAAATTCTTTCTGCCCTTCTTTTTATGTCCAGCTTTTACATCCATAAACTCTAATCTTACATGGATATCTGCTGCTCCGATTTAGACCAATAACTAACACAGCAAACATTCCAGACCTTGTTCTCAGGCTACAGCATCATCTCAAATCCTCCTAAAGCTTTATCATCTAGCTCCCCTTTGTTCTTTCTCTTCAGTCTGAACAGAAGCCTCATCCTTGGTACCCATTTTAAACACATATTATTATGTTTAACAGCTAACAGGGAACTTTCCCATAACTTCAGGAGCTTAAAGGTTCTCAAAATGATAAGAGCAACCATTCCCATAAGTAGATAGATAGATAGATAGATAGATAGATAGATAGATAGATAGATAGATAGATAGATAGATAGATAGATAGATAGAGAAATTGTATTATTCTAATTAACAGGTTTTGATTTTTTATTTGTTTTTATTTGGGGAGTTCTTCATACAAAGTTCTTCATACAAAGTTCTTCATACGGGGGCAGCCATGTCCTAGTGGTAAGGATCTGGTTCAGATCAGAAGGTCGCTGGTTTGATCCTCAGACAGGACGTGACTGAAGTGCCCTTGAGCAAGGCACCTAACCCCATAACTGCTCCCCGGGCACCAGTGGATAAGGGCTGCCCACCGCTTCGGGCACAAATTCTCACAGCTGTGTGTGTTTCACTGCACGAATGGGTTAAATGCGGAGGTCAAATTCCGTTGTGTGAAAAATCACATTGGTTAATCTGAATTTTAATACTTCACAATTACATTGAGATTCTAACATTTTGGGAATGTTCAAAGGAAATATCTCAAACTCAATATTACTGAAATGTTTGTAGAGTTAATATATGCTAGCTTGGGTCACCTTGAGGATTCAGGATCATGTTGTCTGGATTTTTACTTCATTCTTCATCTTAGAATGTGTGGGTTGGCGTCCTCAAGGTGAGCTGGATTGGTAGGTGATGGAGATGTGTTAAAGCTTGCCTTTGCCAGTGGTTTGTCTTTGTTGCTGGTGTGAGAGGAAATGTTCTGTGCTGTCACATCGAGCTGGTAATTACAAACAGCCTGAGACTGACTTGCCCATACTGCTGTTGGGAGAAAAACCCTTCAGAATCAGCTCAGTACCTGAGCTTTATGCTCTCAGACTGCAGGGCATATAACTATCAGAAGGAATGTTTGCATGAACCAATTGACTGCCTGTGGGCCTTGTGTTAATGTGTGTGTGAGGTGAGAATGTGAGGGTACATGTGTGTTATTTACATGGTTTGGTAAATGTGAAAAGGCAAAAAAAGGCTGCTCTACAACATGATGTGCTTCTGCATGTTTAAAATAATATTCTCTCACTTTCTTTCTCTGCCTCTGCTCACTAGTGCATTGCAGTAGTGATTTATAGCCCCAGTGGAATGGGTCTGGCGTGTTGATGAGGCAGGCTTTATTTACTCAGGTAGCCATTATGATGACTTCAGCCCTATGTGATGAATGGATGCAGAGTACAGGAGGTCTCTGCAAAGGAAAATCATCATAATTGTGACATTTGATCAGAATGTCATTCTTGCCGAGCTCATAAACTAGCAAAAATCTAGCAATACCAGTTGGACGGTCATTTTTCCAGTGAAAATGCTGGTTTTCCAGTGAAAATGCTGGTGCCAGAGCTGGCATTTGGCCAGTCTCTGGTACGTTTTTAAGAACTGATCCATGTGCATACTTACCAGCAGGCTTGGAAGTAGAAGTACACATGCATGTGACTGATGGTGACTGTGAGTTTCAGGATTACATTTTATGGTTATATATGATGTAGTATATGCAGTGTTTTGCAGCTAACTCATAAAGTAATGCAAATGCACTGCATTAAGTATGTTGCTAAAATGCATGCTGCAAAGTTCATAACCTAATTAAAAACGGTCATATTTTATATTCATTATACATAAAATAACATATTTCAAGCCTTTTTTTGTTTTAATGTTGATCAGTAGTAATAATAGTTTATTATTTATTATAAATTTCACAAAAACATACGCATACATGCATTGCAATACAAATACAACTAAAAGTTAAAATAAATAACATAGAAATAGCTAAAAATAGTTAATTAGCTAAGTAAATAAATAACAAATATTGGCCGAAAAGGTGTAGGCTGAAGTATTTGCTTTTTTTTTAACTGTTAACTGTAACTGTTTTCCCCTTTTTAAAAAGTTTACCTTAAATGTATATTTTAGACAATCATAACAAAGTCAATGCAAAACAAAAACAAAATTCCAGCAATTTCATACACAACAGTGATCATTCCTCATTTTTCTATTTTTCATGCTCAGTGAAGTACACAGTGTTAATTTATATATATATATATTGGTTGTTTCTCTCTCTCTCTCTTTTTTTTTTTTTACTTTGTTATTCCCCAAAGTTCATACTGACTCTTTCTGACTTCAAACATCCTCTGAATACAGTTATGTACCAGGTTATTTTGTGCCTTGTGTCTTGTACTGATAAGCAGTTTGTTAGTTGGTTCAAATTGATCTGAATGTGTTATGATTATATATATTACAATATATTAATTTATGATATATTATTTTCATGTTTTACAATTTAACTTATGATCATCAGACCTAGAAATTTCTTTTCATGCACTTTCTATTTCCACATCACTAAAGTTTAGATTTTTATTTGTTTATTACCAAATATTCTAAACTTTTATACTTCAATTGAGTGATAACTTGTTTATATCTAAACATTTCTTAATAACTTTCACACTCTTTCTACTGTATTCAGAAGCCATTCTAAACTTTTTTTCCCAGAGCAGTATAAATTAGAACCATCAGCAAATAATACTATTTGGATACTTTACAAATGTCATTTATATACAGAATAAATAGTACTGGTCCTAGAACTGAACCTTGTGGAACTCCACAATTTAACTTCATAAAATCTGACTTGACTTCATTTAGTTGTCCATACTGATATATTTCATTACCTTACCTTTCCAGCCATAAATAAGCAACACCTCTGATGATATGGCTCTTCAATTTCTTCATCATTAAACTATGATCAATTGTGTCAAATGTTTTAAGTCTATAAACACCCCCTTGTCATCTATTGCAGTTGATATGTCTTCTACAAGTTACATCACTGTCATTGAGGTTGACCTATTTGCTCTAAAGCCAAAATAAATAGCTTTTTTTTAATGAAATTACCAAGTCTGTTGCTGAACAGTTTTTCTAAAATCTTTGAAAACTGGGAGTGCAATGAAACTGGTCTCCACTTTTATAAATGAGAATAACTTTTGCTGTTTCTTTTTTTTAATATTTATTTTATTTCTATTTTCTCCCAATCACTATCACTTGCAATGTCCCTGACTCTCCTGGGAGGGGAGAGATGGGCAAAGTCCTCCTCCGACACTAGTGACGTCAAGCCCCTTTTTTTCCAAACTGCTAGCAATATATCACCGCCGAGCAGCTGGCGCACTCGGAGGAAAGCACAGATCCCCACTTCTGATGGATTGCCCAGAAGAAGCCCATGTCAGTCGCCATTGTTTATAGTGCTAGGGAGAGTATGCCATCTTGCCAACCACAATGTAGGAATTGTGGCAACAGATGAAATTTCTTTTTAACATATTATTACATCTTTTTTTTTTTTTTTTGCAGAATTAGCATTTCACTGTACCCAGCCATGAATTGCTCCAATCTTTCCTTCATTACTTCTTGAAGCATGGTTTTACAAGATGTAACATTGCCACTGTTATGGGCTTGTTTCTGTTTATGCTTCCCCATGGTCTGCTTGAGTCCAGGGCACAGTCTGTGATGACGCACACTGATTGTAGTAATTTCCTTTATTCACATGTCTACGTTTAGAGAGTCTTTATCAAGGATGCTTATCATATTAACCATGATATAAATCAATCAATGAAGACAACTGTATTTGTATAGCCATTTTTACAACTAGCTCTTTTTATATCAATAGAAAGATAAATAAATCTGGAGAGGAACCAAGGCTCAAGAGGGAGAACCCATCCTCCTTTTTTTCAACACCGGATTGAAGGGAAAGTGACAAAATTATTAAAACTTAAGAACAAAGACACACAAAGAAGCTGTGTTCTTAAGCATTATTGAGGGATTAATATAAATTGTTAATGTAAATTATAGTGATGTTAGAGCCCTCTCAAAGGTTTGCTGTCAGAGTGAGAAATTGAGTTCATGGCTGATGAAGAATTTGTACTTTGTGGACATCTGATACTCCAGACAAAGGACCGAGCAGTGCACCAAAAAATGTTAAGATGAAGAGTCACCACAGCATAACAAATATATCACACAGTCTGACATAGAACCCAAGAATAAGAAGACCAAGATCTCACTGGAAATACATACAGTCTGACATGTAATAACAACACTGTTGAAAATGATCTGGTTGGTTAAAAGAAGTCAAATGTCACTTGTTCACATATATGATGTTCCTGACATTACCAGTTCATGGTTCCAGTCTGGTCACCTTCAGTTACTGGTGTTGAACCAACATTATCATATAAGCACTGATTCTTTTTGCAGCTAAAAGCACGGCCTCATTCACAATTATAAACCAGCGTAGCTGCATTACCAGAACCATGATTGAAAAGAGTTATATGTGTCATATGGGAGAGACAGAAAGAGAAACGTCAATTTGAAAATGTTTATGATTTCCCATCAAGAGGCACATGTTCTTGTGTAGTCACAAGAATCCACCACCTGCCCCAAGTTTTGACATTTCAAAAATAAAAACAGCCCGAAAGATCACTACACCAAAGCATTCAGCAGAAGCTATTTCAGTTCAGAAGCTTGGCAGACAGATGTAGATAAAAATGGATCAAGTGAAGATGAAATAAGGAAACAGAATTTTATCGCAATCATGCATCAGTACAGCTGGCCAGCAACAGTAACAAGAATCTCTGCTTATAGTAAGTGTAGATGTTCTCTTCTTCACATTGGTTTCTAGGTAGGACTAGGACTAAAGACTAAAGTGGAACTGAGTAAGCAGGCCCCCAAGTGGGGCAGGGCCTTTGAGGAGTCTGGAATTTTAGGGCCCAGAATTTGATGCTACAGCTCTGCTTCTGGATCTCAAACCACAGAAAGTCTGTTTACAAAAAAGCCCAAAAGTCCATTTTCAGCCTCTAACTTTTCTGTAATGATTCTTAATGTCCATCTAAACCTCCATGATGGCCTTTCTGAGCTATGCAAATGGACTCATAACGTTTACCATTAATTCTAATTGACTGATTCTCAAAAAAACTGTTGATGCTTTATTCTTACAGATAAAACTTTTGGCCACTGTTATTAGCTCTATTAAGTCTACTAGTACACAGATCCACCAAAAACTTTCACCAACCAAAACAAACAAATGTGAATGCTTTAGAAGAGTCACTAAATAATCTGCTGTCTGGTTGACTTGGTCTACTTGGTGTCCATGCTCTACACTCTTAAAAAAGAATGTTCTTCAAGGGTTGAAGCATCTGATATTTCAGTATACAGTGGTAACCCTACTTACAAGTTTAATCCATGCAGGAGCCGAGCTCGTTAGCTGGTTTGCTCGTTAGCTGGATGCATTTTCCCCATAAGAATACATGTAAAACTGATTAATCCGTGTCAGCCGGCCAATATACAGTATACTTTAATATGTAAATAATGTGTTTATATGGGTTTTTTAAAACATAAACGAGACGACGACGGCGCTCGTGTAGGCTGGCGGCTAAGGAGGACAGGAGGACGGGTGTACGTGTATGGCACGGTTAAACTTATCATATGAAAAGTAAAAGT
>BRDA01024975.1:0-14153 GCA_036984385.1 Crenuchus spilurus
CATATATACATATATATATATATATATATACATATATACATATATACATATATATATATATATATACATATATACATATATACATATATACATATATATACATATATATATATATATATATATACATATATACATATATATACAAATGCTATAAAATCTCAGCTGTGACTTTGAACTTGATAAAATACAGTTGGACCAACACCTGCAGATGATATGATACCTCAAATCATCACAGAACCTTCACACTGGATTTCAGACACTTTGGATTCTCCTGACTCTAACAGTCCAGTTCTGGTTCTGCTTTAGTTCAGGTAAGATACTTCTGATGTTGTCTCTGGTTAAGGAGTGTTGATATTAGGAATGTGACAGCTGTAGATCTGAGAGATACACAGTATTTATACTATTTGAATAGATATTTACTCAAATTCACAATATTCTAACCATTTGAGATACTGGATTTCTAATTTTTATGAGCTATAAGCCACACTGATGACTTGAAATATGTCACTTATGTAAAATGAATATAAAATATATGAGCTTTAAAATTAAATTACAAACAAAAAATAACTTTTTTGATTTATGATTTTATAACTGCACAGGTGTTGAAGCAATTTCCCATAACCTTTTTTATAAGTGTGATTTGATTGGTAAGTTTTTCTGTCCCATGAATGTTTAGTCTGCAGTAATGAACCCTTTTAATGGCTAGAGATGAAGTTTAAAAATGTCAAAGTCTTCCTGTAACATTCAGCCTAGTACAAGATCTAACAAAGCCGCTTATTTGGGCTGGAATTCTGAGAACGCAGTGGCTCCCTCCGCACCTCTACCTTCACCTCGTCTGGGAGCCAAATCAAGCGCTCCATTCTGCGCTTATCCCGTCCCCTCCCATCCCTGTCCTACTGATTTGTAAGTAAATCATGGCTGTCAGTATAGTAGCAACACTGATTAAAGTTCAGGGGTTTAATAGATCATTTTAAATAACCCCAAATTACTCCCCTCTCCCCTGTCGATCCACCTGGACCTCTGCCCTGGGTGCATGGCTGTTTTCAAGCAGCACAGCTCCGGCCATATCCAAGCTCGTGGTTCCTGCCTATTCCCAGAGGGTCGCGCACTGCAGGCCTACAGCAACATTCTCAGCTGTATTTAATCTGCTCTGAGACAAGCTGGCTATGAGAAAATGCGAGAAAGAAAAAAGGCGCAGCAGTGGAGACATGGAAAATCCTGGACAGTTGGTGCGCTTTGTTCACTTGGTGGAGTTGGAGCATGTCCCAAAAAACGGGCCCCCTTGGCTCCCCTGGCGATGCGAGTCCGTTCCAATTAATCGTGTTTAACCATTCTAATCACACTTTAGCACATTAATCCTATTTTCAATCCAAAACACATCTGAAACGGGCAGCGTGTGGAAGGTGGGGCTTGTTTTATTGCCACCGCAAATCAGATGAAACCCAGAGACCTGGGGCCCTACTTCAGCCTGCACTCTGATTGAACTTGGACTTCATAAAACATAGAACCACACTTTTTTCAAGGTGGAATTTATTGGGATGTGATGATCCCTCGACTGAAAAAAGCTGGATCCCTGAAGAACCTCTGAAATTGCCTGCGATAAAAGTGCAGGCTATTATAAGAAGGGATCAGGGGATCCCGCCGACTACGCCAAATTATTGCGCAAGACACAAATACCAGCAGTCACCGTATCTCGTCAGCTGCACATCTAAACTTGCTCTGACAGCTTCGCTCTGTTAACCTAATTCATCTGTTAATAAAGAATCCTCCAGAGTCCAGCAGCATATCCCAGCTCTTATGTTTTCTTACAAAACATCCTAAACCAAAGGTCTCCATCTTTGATATTATGTCTCAAGTGTCAAAGTAATAAAAAGAAACAAAGGCTTTTTTTTCCTTCAGCTGGCTTTAGCAGCATGTCAGCTTCACCTTCAGGCTCCTCCAGAGAGATCATACATCCAGGATTGAGAGGCGCTTAAATTTTATGAGCAGTAGTATAATAAATAACACTGTATTGTTAATTAAGGGCTGAAAAGCAAACAGCGAATCAAAACAGAGCCCTAATTACCACGTTAGAAAAAACAACACACATATAATAAAGTAGTAAATGTTAGGTTTTGGTCCAGAGAGAGAGAGCGAGAGAAAGAGAGATGGAAAAAAGAGAGAAGGCAGAAAGAGTTCACTGACGTCAGTGTTAGTGCGGTGTAATGATGTAACTAGAGAGGTAAAAATTGAGAAATGTGGCCAAATTAGCTTTAAATTTATTTCTGCTCTGTGCTACCATCATTATCATGTCCTTCCTCAGTGGTGGGTGAGCCTGAGGGTGAGAGTATGTGAGTGAGGGTTTGTGTGAGGGGGTATGTGTGGGGGCGAGCGGCTGTGGGTAAGGGTGTGATTGAGGTTTTATATATATATATATATATATATATATATATATATATATATATATATATATATATGAAACTGTGATGAAAATACTGTTGGAAGGGTTCAATCCTGCACATCTTTTCTCCAGGAGTCACCTGGAGACCACAAAGCACAGTTCTTGTGAAATCTGTCACTTTTCTTATAAAATCTCTGAAATTGTTGATGTTCGGAAGACTAGGTCCACGACATTGATCAAAATTTCCTGTGATTTTACTGCTACCTGAGATATAAAAAACACTGGCTTGATGTGAAAACAACAGTTTGTTTAGACAGAAACAAGCAGTAGTCAGGCTGAGCATTCCAGCTCTACTACAGTCTGTGATTGTCCTCCTGTGGTTGAAAAGAAGTGACTGGAGGCTCCTCACCACTCGCTGTACGGTTATAAAACGCTGGTGACCTGTCTCCACTCCAGCTTTGACTTATGAAGTGACAGCGTTCTGGAGGCCATGTCTGCTTGGACAAACCTTTTTCCAGCTGGTAAACGTAGTCACTTACAGAAGCTCTTTTAGAGATGAAGGAGGCTGTGGAGAGAGAGAGAGAGACAGAGAGAGACACAGAGAGAGAGTCTCTGACATGTTTAAAACTATAATTCCATGTGATATCTAAATATAAATAGACCAGAGGACTGCCGGCTATCCTGTCTGTGGGTTTGGTGCAGTGTCCCAGTGAAGGAGTGGACAGATTTTATTTCCTCAGTAGGCTGACTGGCTGAATGAACCTGGATGATATCTTGACCTGAAATATCGTCTACTGTTGTAAAAACAAAAAATAAAAACTTACACCTTACAGAACAGAATCCTAACCCATTCTTAACACCTGCTAATGTAATTTCATTCAATTTATCTAATGGTCCATTTGTCATGTCCTTTCGTCAATTAATAAAAAATAATTAAAGGTGTTTTTATAACTTTTATAACAATAACCAGCTGATAGCTGCTGTAGTTTATAATGCATCAGAAGTATTTGAAAATGTCTTTAGGGAAATAAAAGTAATTCCTCTATGGATGTTTTTATAAAAAATATTATTTTTATAGCAATATTCTGCTATAACTATGAATGTAAGCATAAAGCTTTTGAAGAGAAATCATAGCAATATTGTTAACAATAAAGGCTCCTAAATGGTCCTTTGGGCTGCTAAAAATACTTCTACAATTGCTTTAAAACTTTTATGTGGATTTTCTGAAATTTAAATAAAAACGTTCTTCACAATCACACACCTTGTTTGCAAAAAATAGTTCTTTACAGAACCACTAACAGAATTTGAAAATTGAAAATATTTTATCTAATGATGATTTGTCCACTGAACGATTCTTTAAGGAAGTAAAAGTAATTATTTTAAGGATTAACCCACTGAAAAAGTATTTAGGGAACTAAAAGTAGTTCCTTTGTGGATGGTTCTTAAAAGAACAGCCCATTAACACTTTCTTTAGAGAACTAAAAACAGTTAATCTATAGATTGTTCTTTAGAGATCTGCCAATTGACAGGTTCTTTTGGGAAGTAAAAGTAATTCCTTTGTGGATGGTTCTATAAAGATCTGATCTACCCATTGAAAGGCTCTTTTGGGATCTTAAATCAGTTAATTTACAGATTGTTCTTTGAAGATCTGCCCATATACTGGTTATTTTGAGTTGAATTTTTTTTTACAGATCTAAAAGTAATTTTTCTATAGATGGTTCTTTAGAGTTAAAAGGTTCTTTAGAGAACAAAAAATAGTTGTATGGACAGTGCTTTTAAGAACTACCCACTGAAGGGTTACGAAAAGTAGTTCTTCTAATGATATTTCTCTAAAAACTGCCTACTTGCAGGTGACTTAGAGAACTATAAGTACTTCTGTTTTTGAGCCCTATTTTCTGTTTTTAAGGAACTGCTTCCTTTTTAAACTTTATTTTTAGTTTTTATGTAATGCTACTGTAAACAAACCTCTCAAAGCTCTACTGTTGTTTTTGGGATCCTCTGTCTGAAGGATTGCCGTTTGCCCAAATATGTGTTTTTATAAAGTATCTACATAAATCTGTATCAGAATGGTATATGTTTATACTTATCATCCAACCACAATCACATTCACTCTTTCTGGATGGTGCAATTTAGCTGGATATAGGATGTTTTTTAAATGATGACAAACGAAAATGACATGTAGAAATAACGAGGCTGTTTTTAAAATGTAAGGAGTAGAAAGTACCGATAATGGTATGAAAATGTTAGTAGGAGTAAAAAGTCGTCCGAAAATAATTACTCCAGTAAAGTAAAGATAACCAAAATTTCTACTTAAGTATAGTAACAAAGTATTTGTACTTCATTACTTGACACCTCTGGTGATTTATGTAATTTTTTTACTAAAAGGTTATTTTAGCTTTTAAGTACACTTATGTCAGATGGTGTATTTGAAGCAGCATCTTTAATCAACAGCTCAAAATAGCTAGAATTGAATAAAGTGGTTCTGAAGAATAAGACATCACTACAGTTCTGCCCAAAGATCTGTTACAGCTTTCAGCTTTCAGTAGATGATGCTTTTGGAAAAGGAATTCTTTGACTATTTCCATATTTTTTCCATTATAGACATTACAGTCATGTTCGGATTAGTGGCAGATCTTCAGTACAGATGTTATGTGTGGCTGTATTTGTGCATCTATTGTGGACTAACATTGCAGTTATAAGGAAATATTGAAGTTGTACTCATGCCCAGGCTGCAGAGAAAGCTGCTTTTGTAGAAACAATCCCCCAAACTTTAGCGGTGTACTGTAAATTCTGCTTTCTAAATAACTCCAAATGGCTGGTGTTTTTCAGCGTATGATGTAAAACACTCTGCATTTTCTCAAGCTGGGGTAAATGGAACATGAGAAGGCCAAGCTGGAAGAAAAAAAGAGAACGATATTTCCCCACTCAGCAGGAACGCGGAAAAAATAGAGCTATATTAACTTTACACATGCTTACAGAATGACTCTTTGTTCCCGTCTTTTCCCTCTCAGCCACCACTTAGGGAGTGAAAAATAAATATGTTGGCAAAGGGTGGGAGAAAACAGAGCGGGAGCGAAAGCCGTGAGCCGTGGAGGTGCTCCCCGCCTTTGTAAGTAGGCCGCAAGTGTGAGCAATCAGTGGAAATTATACGCTTTTACGGGGATTTGATACAAAGTATTAAGACCAGTTGGCATGTTTGGCAGCTCAGATCATGGAGAATTAGACTGAGAGACATGATGTGCACCCACAAACGTTGCATTTGTCAGCTCCGTCCAATTCACATATTTTCCAACTGTTTGGCGAGATGAATTGGATCCTGGTGGATTTGTGGAGCAGGATAAATACACTGGTGTGTACTGGGAGAAGGGCACCACATGGTAGGTGGGATGGAAACTATATTTCCAAGCTGTCTGACTTGAACCGAGCATCTTCTTCTTCAACAGCAACATCACGGGATATTAAAGATGTTATTCATTTAACCCTCTTCGGCCCAAAGCAGCTCACGTGAGGCCTATCAGCACCGTCTGCTGCGTTCAGCCTTCCAGATGCTGTCGTTCACTCTACCATCAACTCGCTCTCTGCTGAACTCTGCCACGCAATCAGGTCCAAATTTCAGGCTTGGTTTACACTGCTAGCTCATGTTCTGGAGATGGTGACCTACAGGAAAGCATTATGGAGAAGTTCCTTACAGTTAGAACAGGCCTGGTCTATGAAATCAAGATGCAAACCCCCATCCAAATGGTATTGAATGAAACGTAAATGCTCAAATTGAGCCGTTTTCATTTCTGGTTTGCTTTGCATTGTTCCACATCCTGTGAATTGAACCTTTTTAATTTACTCATTTCAATCAGGCCATTCAATTGGACAACAGTAAATAAATACAGAAACGTCCCTGATAGAAATATGTGCTGTGCTGTGGTGGGTATGAGCTCATTTTTGTATCACATTTCACAAATAGATTATGCTTAAAATGAGTCGTTCCTACATGTTAAACTCTTAAAATTCCACTGTATTTCTTAGGGTATTTCATTTGAGACTGCATGCCCAAGTCTTAGTGTTTTTAAGTATCAAGTGAGTAAGTAAGTATCAATAAAAACCCACATTTTTTGGGAAAAAAAACTTCAGATAATCGGTAAATTATTTAATGATGTCTAATATACTTACAATTTACTGCTGGGCACTAAAAATGTAGGAGTTTTTAGATTTTTAGCCCCAGACATCATCAGGCTGCACAGCACCGAAGGGACTTTATGTAGGTGTATGCTGCAATCCAGATTTGTGCCACAAGAGGGCACCCTTCAGCAGGACAGAAACTGAGTTCTCAGTTCTATTTGGGACTCAAAAATCAACATGTATTGTAACTGAAGATATGACACATTGTTTATTATAAGCTGAATCTTTAATTATGAGCTCAAAATAGTCAGAAGTGAACAAGTTGAGTAGATACAAGAGGATTTCAGCTTTTATATGACTTATGGATCTCAGAAAATGAGAAAGTAATTCAGATTAAACCTTTTCTCTCAGTTAATGACTCAGAAATTGAGAATTGTGTGGTGACTAAACCATCAATGCAATCAGTGCTTCTTGTTTTAAACTCACTGATTGCTAATTACAAATGGGCTCATTTCTCCTGTATTAATAATCTTTAAACTCCATCAATTGGAAAAAAGAAAATATATGATTTGCACTAGTCAAATGTTGTGGATGTTATCATGTTGTACATCCATTTGGCTTCATTTTTAACACCAGGTTTAGTTTTAGTGCCAGTTTTGATGCCTTTTACTCAAACGAGAAGTGCTACAATGAAACCTTCAGCATATAATCTACTGCAAACCCCATTTCTAAAAGCTTTACGCATTACAAGTGAAAACCAGTGTGTACTTAGCATTGGACTCGCCCAAATTGGTGGTAATGTAAAATAACAGACATAACAAATCAGCAAACGCAGTAACCAGGAACACATGTAATAAGAACGAAAAACAAATTAAAGGGCTATGGCACAAGGAAACTCGTTTAATTTCCAATCTCCAAATATGCCTTCTCTATCAATATCATCTAATCTGTTGGACACCCAGCCAAGAGTAATATTCGTGAAGAAAAGAAATTGCATATTTAGATAGACGGGCAGCTGTGCTCATACTGGAAACAGAGGGAGGAAAAAGGGGGGGGGGAATAAAAATTGGAAAGCTTTTATTCATCACCGACGAGCCGTATTAGACTCTTATGTTTGTAATGTGATGCAGCCAGGGGCCGACAGCTCAGAGGCATTTGTGAGCGAATGCTGCGGTGGGTATTATGGTGGGCTCTTTCAGAAACGAGGTGCGTCTGATATGCAGCTTCAGGCTGGGGGGGAGGGGGGAACGTCCACCAAACATCAGGTACTGCTTTTACTTTTCCATCTGACATATGGCCGCGTTAAAATGTTCTGATATTGTGAGGCTATTTGCCTGTCAGGGATACTTTTGTGTGTCTGTTTTGAAATGTATTTGCTGTCCCATTACATGTTCAGCCTTTATGAATGCTCTCAGTGTCAGCTGAGCCACAAGCGTAGGTGTAGGACTGGGATCTGGGCTTCAGTGAGGCTGGAAAACATGACGGCGCTTTGTGGTCCGTACGGACACAAACGGCAATCAAACATATGCACAAATGATGTCTGCGTGCAATCAAATGTGTAATTACTTACTGCTGGACACTTGTGTCTCTCTGTCAAGTCAGACGAATTGAGGTGTTATGTGCAACTTTTGCCTGCATTACAGAACCAGGCCTGAAAGGTGAACAAGACATTCTGAATGGATTCACATTGTGCTTTACAATTATTTTCATTACCAACATTGACCCCATGTGGGCCACTACTAGACATCAGCCATGGCTGGTTAATAGTGGCATCTCTAGAACAGAAAGCCAGGTGGGGCGCAATAATTCTGTAGGCAGGATCCCACTCGTCAGTGAAACTACACACATACTTGCTCAATTAATTCAACCACAAATGCACCTCATCAATGAAATCCCAAAAAGCATAATCTGGTGTTGTGTCGAATTCAGCACCCCACCGTGAGATGCATTCCCTGTTGGGAGACTTACTTAACGGTGGTTTTCTGTTGCCTTTACTTTGGTTATTGTAACAAAAGGAACTTAAATGCAATCAATTTCAGTCATGAATAAAGGAAATAAACCTTTTACTGAGATATGATGACTGTATGTGTGTTATCTGTTAACTTTGATTAAACTGACTGTAGTACATGATTCATTATACTGCCTCGCTAGCAGCGGCTAACAATTACTGTGACATTTTTGAGTGGCAAGCTGCGTAGCAACGTGGATTCCATAAACTATATTCACATAAGCTTGGATATGCAAATCTTTCATTTTTTTAATGGCTGCTCCCAGCATGGGGCCAGCATAATTGTGCCCCACAGCTCACTATTGAAAGCATGTTGCACATATGCACAGTGTTTTCTACTGCTCACGGATGCTGACGGGCCGGCCCCATACACACTAACTAAAGGAAGACTGCTGAAAGTACTGACCTTACACAAAACGTACATTAATATTTTACGTGTACTGGGAACTACTGCCATTTTCATAAGTCAAATACACAACAATGTTAGAAAATAATATTAAAATAAAATACATGTAAACAAAATGATTGTCACACACTGCTCCACAGCGACATCTGGTGGGGCCAGGCCCCACCTGCCCTTAATGTAGTGTCGTCCCTGCTGGTTAGTAAGGAAGGCTGTATAGACCATATTTGAAGACATTTCATCAAATGCAATACAGAAGAAGAAACCCAGAGTGCTGCAGTGCCCAGGAAGGTGCCTTGCCCAATTGCATTTGGATATTTCTTGCTGGTTCAGGGTGGCTTGTTGGTGAGCATGCTCGCTTCTTAGTGGCAACTAAAGTCAGTCTACTAGTGCATCTCCAAAAAGTGTTTTGAATTGAATTATTATTTTTAAATGTACAGTTTTGTACATACGAGATGGCACTTGGCACGATGGTAAAATCTATAAATACATAAACTGTACAGTAATATGCCAATCTTGATCACTTTTAAAACATCACAGTCATCTGTGCTGTAACAGCACTCATGGTTTTTCAGCATTTAATCCCGTTTATTCCTTGTGGTGGCTATGAAGCTGCTGGTTTACATTCAGACAAGAAAATGTTGCATTTCTGACTTCTAGTGAATGTATTTTAGCTTATCATACCTCTACCAATTGGTAGAGATGTCACAATCACATTGTGCTCAATTCAATGTCTTCTTCAATAAGATATAGTGACTCAAATGTGCTCTACCAAACAGTTGAGCAAGATGTTATAGGGTTAAAACATATTGCTTTGTAAATGTGATCTATTACAAATCAAAAACATTTTCTACACAGGGAGTCTAAATGGTTAAAATATAACTTTAATTGGTCTAAATTAGTTTTTATGATGTGTGTACACTTCATAAAAATTATCATTGGGTAATTTGTCACAATACTGATGTATCAAGATGTACTTTATCACAATAATGGGAACTTTATGGCTATTTTTAAAACACTGATTGGTTAGAGTGGATGAACATTAGCACAGGGGGCAAATAACATGCCGGCCTGTATTGTAAGTGATCCTAATCCTCCCTGTTCTAACCACTACTATTCCTCTCTTTCCCTTGAAATAATTCCAGCCTTTCTTCAGCAAAGAGATCCACAAAACCCAGAGTTGGTGCGAAGAAGATTTCCAGATCTGAGTGGCTGGAATAACGGGATGGGGGGGGCCAGGGACCACCCGTAAGGATCAGATAAGAGTGTGGAAAGCCTGGCCCAAATCAGCCTGGCACTGGAAATTACAGTGATGTTTGCAGAGGAAAAATGTTCTAGTCCTCTCTCTCTCTCTCTCTCTCTCTCTCTCTCTCTCTCTCACCATAACCACACTGTTCTCGGTAATAGATTTCAGGAGGCTTTTCTGCCCCTCTGTCTGTGATTGTTTATTATTGTTCCAAATGACAGACTGCAGAGTTGGAAGGAGGGAGGGCATTGAAAACAATCATCGTCAAACTTGAGTATGCTGACTGTCACTCGCGACTAAGGGCCGAGCGAAAGCCAAAGATTTATGGCGTCTTAACAGACACGGTTTAGAAAGTGGGCTCAATCTACAGTAGAGCCTGGAAACTCTGGCCAAGCTCTGACTATTACACCGGCTGGTCATTCACACCCCCGTGAAGTTCAGTCCACACTTCCGGCCATTCGCAGGCCCGGCCCGCTGACTAGAGCTTAGAGGAATTAGCCTAATGCTTAAAGATGTCTGCCTGTCTGTCTGATTACCTCATTGTAAAGGCAACCAGCAGAGTCTTTATGCAGCTTCACACAGAGATTAGCCGCCTCAGATGGACTTAGTTTAGGGCTGCGGCCTGCTGAGTAAAGTCAGGCTTCTGACGGAGACGCTTTTACTGAGAATCACCAAAAAGACTTTTATTCTCACAGGCTGGACTCAATCTGTGGCCTGGTGTACCCATCTGACCACAGGGAGCTGTCGGTGGCGAGGATGGGGACGGGGTATTGTTTATAATGCAGATTTGTTTTCAATTTTGTTTTGAAATTGTGCTTAGATAAACAGTCCACCAACAGACACACAGACAGATCGATAAACATACATACAGATGGATAGATGAATGGATGGACAGACTGATAGACAGACATACAGATAGAGAGACAGAAAAATTGACAGACAGCCAGAGAGACAGGCGATAGATACAAAAACAGATAGATGGATGGATGGATAGCTAGATAAATAGATAAACTGACAGACAGACAGACAGACAGACAGATAGAGAGACAGATAGACAGAAAGACAGATATAGAGACAGGTGGATAGATGAATGGATGAACAGACTGATAGACAGACAGACGGAGAGAGAGAAAACCAGATTGATGCTATACAGACAGATGAATAGACAGACTTAGACTGAGATAGATAGATAGAGAGATAAACAGACAAATGGATAGATAATAAGATGGACAAACAGAAAAACAGACAGTTAGAGTCATTTGTCAGTAACTCTGAGATTAGCAGTACAAATGAGAAATAAAAATGAGAAATAAATGAGCTCTTATTTGAGAAAAACAGTTTAAATGAATTCTTTGTTCATATATGTCAGTAACTCACAGTAAATTAAATAACTGGATGTAATTTTATTTCTGAGCGATGGAGCGCAACCCGACACGCTGACTTCAGCAACAATTGAATTTTCAGAATAGCATCACTCCTCAGCAGAAACACTATCCAGCCTGGGCCTGGTCACATTTCACTGCTGATTTAATAGACATGGAACAGGATGGATTTGGGGATATTTCATTAATCTTCCTTTCCTTTCACTGCAGAGGAAATTAAACCAAACAGAGTTCAAATCTGTGCTCCACTATTGTGCTCTGGGCTGCCAGTGGCCACTCTCACTCTCTGGCAAGGTAGAGCTCAATTAGTCACACAGATTCCTCACAGATCTCCTCAGCTGGGCTGCCTGAGACTGGAGCTCCTCAGAACAACGATCGCAGGTGTAAAACACTGTCAGCATATCCCTCACAACACACACTTTTAACATCCAGAGCCCCCCAGCTCCTCCAGATCCTGATCATAACACCTACAAACCTAGCCCCGCCTACTGGACGAAGCCTTTAAGGCTGCTGATGAGCATTAAAAAACTGTAAAGTGCTACTGAATGTTTGAACTCTATATGTTTTTTTTCTCTGCATTCATATGTAATTGCTTTGGGAATAAAATTAAACTTTCAGAATAGTACAATAAAATAATAACAACAGATACAGATACAGATACAGATGCAGATATACTTTATTGATCCCTTGCAGGAAATTCAGGAATTTTATTATTATTATTATTATTATTATTATTATTATTATTATTATTATTATTATTGCTGTCAAATTCTTAACATATTTAATTGTGATTAATAATCACACAGTTGAGCAATCAACTGCAATGAATCACAGTATAATACAATATTAAATAAAGACATTAAAGACTTTCTGAATGTAAAAGCAGTAAACAGCGTCACAGGTGGACACAATGAAATGTACAGCGCCCTCCATAATTATTGGCACCCCTGGTTAAGAAGTGTTTTTTGGCTTCTAATAAATTGTTTTTTAAGAAAAATAAAATAGGTCAACAATGCAAAAAAAGAGAAAAATCTAAGCTTTAATTCAAGTGCCTTTATTTTTGTGGGAAAAAATCACACATTAAGAAATAAATCTTTTGAATGAAATCATGTGTGCCACAATTATTGGCACTCCTGGTTTTAGTACTTTTTACAACCTCCTTTTGCCAACAAGTCAGCACTTAATCTTCTCCTATAACTCTTTACAGGATGATAGAATACAGAAAGAGGCATCTTCGACCATTCCTCTTTGCACAACCTCTCTAAATTGTCCAGAGTCCTGGGTATTCTCCTATGTACTCTCCTCTTCAGCGCACCCCACAGGTTTTCTATTGGGTTGAGGTCTGGGGACTGAGATGGCCATAATAGGAGCTTGATTTTGTGCCTTGTGAACCATTTTTGAGTAGATTTGGCCACATGTTTAAGGTCACTATCTTGCTGAAAGACCCAGTGATGACCCATCTTCAGCTTTCGGACGGAGGCCACCAGATTCTGATTCAAAATGTCCAGATATTTAAAAAAGTTCATGATCCCATGTATCCTTACAAGGTTCCCAGGTCCTTTGTAGTAGAAACAGGCCCACAGCATCACCAATCCTCCCCCATACTTAACAGTGGGCATGAGGTGTTTTTCTGCGTACTCATCTTTGGTGTTACGCTTACAGTGTTTGTTGCCAAAAAGCTCTATTTTGGTTTCATCTGACCAAAACACGTGGTCCCAGTTAAAATCCCAGTACCACTTGGCAAACTCCACCCGTTTACACTTATGAGTATAACTCAGAAAAGGCTTTATCCATGCATGCCTCCCAAACAGCTTGTTGGCATGTAGATAGTGCCTGATGGTTGTTTGGGAGACCTCGTAACCCCAAGATGCTACCATTTGATTAAATTCTCTTACAGTGAGGTTTGGTGAACTTTTTACTTCTCTTACCATCCTTCTCACTGTGCATGGTGGCAAGATACACTTGCATCCCCTTCCAGGCTTGTTTGTCACAGTTCCAGATGTTTTGAACGGTGTGATGATTGCTCTGACTGTAGATACGGGCATCTACAGGTGAGTGGCTATTTTATTGTAGCCATTGCCTGATTTATGAAGGTCAACACACATCTGCCTTACTTGAATAGTGTCTTCTCTTGTCTTTCCCATGTTTAAGAGTGAGTAAAAGAAATAGGCCTTTGTGTGATGCCATATTTATATCCAAGGGAAACAGGAAATTATTCATTACTAATTAAAGGTTCCTAGATACTTTGATCCACTTTATAAACTACAGTAGAAATGACAAAAATGGTTCAAATATATTTATTTTCAAGAAATTATTAAGGGTGCCAATAATTGTGGAACAGGTCATTTTATGTGAAATAATTATTTCTTAGTCAGGATTTTTTTTTTCACTTCACTATTTTCACTTGCTTTTTACTAAACTTTTTCAGAGTGAGATTATTCTGAAATAAAAAAAATATTTATTTTAAGGCTCTTAACACATTTTAATTAAGGGTGCCAATAATTATGGAGGGCACTGTATTTCTGAATATTCATTCATGCAGTATGATTAGTTTTGCCCTTTAACACAGAACATTTCACCAACACATCAGATTAGAGAGTTAATACTGACAATAACATCAA